>JAAVUB010000117.1:0-158555 GCA_014898885.1 Fusarium lyarnte (nom. inval.)
TTTATATGTATTGTTGTACTTACAAATAATTTAAATATAAATTCATTTATATATAATAAGATAATGCTAATTACTCTTACTTTTATGTTATTCCTAAGAATGGTCTATCCCCAATTACTATTTGCCTTTGGTATAAACTCAAGTGGCCACATTGCATACATTCTATAACTTGCCGGGACCTGTTGCTTAATTCGCAGTATCCAGGCTGTAACGATAGTCTTGCGGAAGGGGAAGGATGGCGATACTGGTGCTAGGGCGATCGAGGCAAGCACATACTCAATGGCGAAGAAATGGGCGATAACGATTTGGGCAACGTGATTGTCGGAATCGGAAATTGCGAGGAAGTCAGAATCGCTGGCCCCTCCAAGTAGCTGGTATGCACGACAAATGGCACCAAAGGCTATCAAGAAATCAGCAAATGCTTGTCCAGAGTGACGTAAATTTGGCACCTTACCACCAATGCATGAAGACCGCGACATCTCGAGGACACTCTGAAGAGTGGCGATGAGGCTTATTTCGAGCGTGCTTTGACTCAGAGGCGCAATAGCCTTCATGGATACAATTCCAGCGTCAATAGCTTCATAATCAGATAAGCCTATGTCGAATCCGTTGTTGATATCATGAACACGCTGTACGTGCCCTTCTGTTGAGAACATGCGAAACGCGGAGTCCTCAAATTGGAAAATTGAGCTTTTGGAAACGATATTACAGCCGCGAAGCATAGATAAGAACTCCTGCATCCCATCAGTCATGTAGGAGGACTGCCACGTTAGAGCCATGAGGGTGGCGTATCGAGCATCGCCCTCTTCTTTGGTCTGACATGGGGTGCTTAGAGCAGAATTGAGTGACTTGATTGCTCTGACGCGATGCGATATGGCGTCTGAGTTATATTCAGTGCCATTGCAAAGGCCGAGATGAGAAGCCCCGACAGCCAGCATGGCGTGAGCCAGGAAGTCGAACTGGTTTTGTCAGCAGATACCTCGAAGAGCCTGCGGTATGTATGTGCTTACGCCATGAGAATACTTCGCAACTTCTTTCCATACCTCTTCGCCTTGGATAGGAAGACCAGGGTATGCATGGAGGAGAAAGTGGTGAAAGAAGTGTAAATCAACCATAGAAAATTGCGCTTGAGATAATGGTTGGGCGGGTTGAGGTGAAGGTAGGTACATCAGCCCCTTTTCTGAAGTCTGAGGATACTCGCATAGAAGTCCAAGGCGATTGCAGTTATCACAAGACGGTGTTGTTTCCTGGCATTTAACACGACGACGCTTACAACTGAAGCATCCGCGCCTTGATTTGGTGTGACCCTTGCGAGGAATTGGTCTGCGACGAGGATGACGAGATATTAGCGACGACGGAGAGGAGGACGAGTTAGATGGCGATATATCAGCAGAGGTTCCAGACGATGGTTGCTTCAGCGATGGACTCTCTGAAGGCTGCCTGTTGTTTGTAGCCTGCGAGAGGTAGCTATCGAGGTGCAAAATCTGGGACTCTGAGGACGACAGAGCATTATCCATTATGAAGAGTCTTCTGAGTGATGGAAATGAGTATGTTTTAGCATATAGCAGAGAGATGTATGATAATCTTAGGTGGTATTGAGGCTGAAATTGAGTTGTATGGCCAGCGGGCGAAAACAGATGTAAGCACGGGTTAATATAGGCCGATTAGTTCTAATTATAGTTAACTTAGCATTCCTAAAGATGCCAGTGTTAGCTTACCTATAATAGGCAAAGTAAAGGATTAGTAAGTTATTAAGGTTTTTAAGTAGAACTTGAATTGTAGAGGTTGTCTACCTAGTATCAATACGACCTAACTGACACAGGGCGCTTGAATTACTCATTAATCACGTACTAACTAATGGTTTACCAAGACCATTTTACAACCCTTATAGCCTGGCCCTTAATATATAACTAAATTAAAGAATTAAAAATCGAAATTAAAAAACTTGCTATTTGTACAAGTCTTTATATAGAGGATTGTAATATGTTTTAGTCCGTACTTAGATTTATTTTTAGTTATAAAGAGTGTTAGACATACATCTAAGTCTAAATGATTTACAAATAATACAGCAGAGATTCATTTCACAAGGCCATGAAACCTGCATCACAGAGCCAAGAGGAAGGTCGCGGTCTTCTCGTTCTCGCTTCTGCTCTCGCTTATATCCCCTGCGATACCAGCGTTAGTCAGCGACCCGATCAAAAGTGGCGGTAAGTCAACGTCCGTGTGAACTCCTTTTCACTCAATTTTCATTAACATCAGCCCCAGGCCATCACAAGATGGGCGACATATCATACGATGTAAGTATATCCCATCTCGCTCGTAGTCCAAAGCTGATCCGGCTCACCCGCAGTACCGTTGGAAAGGTTTGGCAGCGTTCTTCGATAGCAATTTATTTACTGACCGATATCAGTGATTCTCCTGGGTGACTCCACGGTTGGAAAATCAAATATCGCGAGTCAATTCACACAAGGCGAATTCCAGCCAGACTCCAGTCCAACAATTGGCGTCAAGCCCACCACCAAAATTGTACAATGCAACTCCAAGGCCGTCAAAGTCAATATCTGGGACACAGCTGGCCTAGAGAAATATCGGGCACCGGTTCGGTATTATGACGACGCGGTAGCTGTGATGCTGGTTTACGATGTTACTAAACGCCAGAGTTTTGAGAATGCGGCACGCTGGTTGGACGAGGTTCGGAAGCACGGTGAGCCTGGGATTGTCATCATGCTCGTGGGGAATAAAACAGACCTGGAGCGTAGAAGGTCTGTGACGACTGAAGAGGGGAGAAGGTTTGCGAGTAAGTTGGCACATCCTTTCTAATATGTTCGACAGTGCTGATCGGGTGCAGAACTTAACAAACTTTTGTTTATCGAAACATCCGCTTGCGAAAACAGTCGGGTTGAACTTGCTTTTCAGACTATTTTAAATCGTATGGCTGATTCCTCCTCTAATGACTCATGAAGACGGCTACTAATCACGTTGTTTGCATTAGGGGTCTATAAGCAGCATTGTCTGGAGAAATAATAGTACAAATAGCATAATAGGGTTGAGTCTCTGTTTCTCATCTTTCTGTATGATTTGGCAAAGTAATTCGATCAATATCAGTTGACATTGCGAGAACAATTGCGCCATTCGAAAGCTCTATCAATGAAATGAAGACCACTTCGATGCATCACGGCGATTCATCTCTCATTTGAAAGGCAACAGTATCCCTCAATACGGGGGCTTGCTACAGACTACGCTCTTATTCAACGACAAACGAATCCTCACTCCATCCATAAGCCCGGTTGAGGCGTCTCGCCAAAATCAGGATCAAATACCCCTCAATCTGCGACTGATGAGGTCGGTGAATGCTAACAGGCCTCTTAACATACATATCCTCAGAAGGTCTGAACGTCTAAACAGATCCAAATCGTGGCAGCACCGAGAATCCCAGCTCAGATATGGCCGCCTCGAAGGATGACCAATTAACCGATCCTCGTGACTGAGTCTTGTCGAAGAGGGTCGCAAAGACCTCAGCTGTCGATGAGCTCACCTTGACTGCCTGGGCCGGCTTTGCAGCTTCCTTGTCTTTACGGGAGTCTGTGATTG
Organism: Fusarium lyarnte (nom. inval.); assembly: GCA_014898885.1. Classification (NCBI taxonomy): domain Eukaryota; kingdom Fungi; phylum Ascomycota; class Sordariomycetes; order Hypocreales; family Nectriaceae; genus Fusarium; species Fusarium lyarnte (nom. inval.). The sequence continues at coordinate 3,592 of JAAVUB010000117.1, forward strand.
GGGTGATCGCATAGACGGAGGAATGTTCTGGGCGTGTCTTTTCCTTCTATCTTCGGGTCTCGATTCTTTCCTTTTCGTCCACGGGAACGGCGCTGATTGGAATAAAGTCCGCCTTGCTATCCTTGTTTGCCTTATCCTTGGCCTGCCGGTACTGTTCTTCGATGTTTTGAAACGCCTTCTCTAGTTCATCTCGGTATAGAGATCCCATTTTCGTGCCTGTCTTCTCTACGACAAACTCATCCAGAGCTTCCAGAGCTTTAGCAGACATGCCAGGCTCAAGAAGATTATCGATTGGTGCAGCATAGTCGCGCAGGTCAACTTCCTTCTTAATCTGATTGAGCTCGGTATCGACCTCTTGCAGGCCGGCGACTAGTAGGTTCCCCTTCTTTCGCGATGCGGAGGGAAACGAGTGCACAGCTGACAAATCCTGGACGAACGCAACGATGGCAGCCACGTCATGGAGCGTACGGGACTCCCTCTCGTCAAGCTTCTCTCGCTCCAAAGGGTGCGCCTTGTAGAGATCGCTGAGCTTCTCCATCCACTCAACTGCTTTCGTGACGGTAGTCTCTGGCTGACATAGTCGCAGTAAGTAGTGCAGCTGAGGGTCAGAGCGCGTGAGCTCTTCCGGCTTGCCTTTCATCGAGATCTTGGCATTGCCTGAGTTGTCATATGCGTTGGAAATCCTTTTAAACCATTTCGATCCAGTTCCTGTCGAGACTTGGCGCTTGAGCAGCGCTTGCGTTCGAGCGTACTCGAAATGGCACATGTTTGACAGCTCTTGGAGAATTGTGGACTTGTAGAGCTTGTCGGTAGACGGCTTCTCAAGATGATCAAGGAGGCTTGTGATGGACTCCCATATAGCGATGCCTTGGACTGAATGGTGGATCGTCTCGAAGACAGCTGGTCCGATGTATTTGTCGGTATGAACTGGGAGCGAGCGGCCCTTTTCGTCGGGTACAAGTTCAGGGCGGCTGAAGAACTGAACGTTGACACCGGTACAAAGAACCGTAGGCTCGGTTCGAAGTAGTACCAGGTATTCCTCAAGTGAGAACTTTTGGTCAGAAGCAATGGCGGCTACCTCCTGTGGCGTAAGTTTGACTGTCGCTTGCTTGGAGGCAGACTCAGAAAGAGGCGCATTCTTAGATTGCTTCTTCTTCCCGCCTTGGGCTCTTGTCTGCGATCCTTGATCCAGGATATCTTCAATCATAACGTTTAGGAGCTGCAGGATGGTGATTTGCCTCTGAAGAACGAGCTCTCCTAGTGATCGTGGGATGAGAACACCATGGTCAACAGCGATGCGCAGACCTCTCATAACCTCCTCGAGATGCTTGGGCTGAACTGTAAATGACTCGCCATACTTCTCGTCATAGAAGTAGGTATAGGAATGCTTGAAAGGGTCGACGTGGCGGAGGTTCTTCTCCCGAACCATCTTCTCGATGAGATGGCGGTCTCCGAGCGTGCCACTGACGCCTTCAGCATACTGCTCAAACAGGGTTTTCGTAGCGCGATGCTTAAGAATGTCGAGGAGGAAATCTGAGTTTGGCGCTGTGATGTCTTCGAGGTTCCATTCAGGAATGAACTTGTAGACGTTGCCTAGCGATACGTCTGACGAGTGCTTGAGGACCACTCCATCTGCAGAACCTGCTTTCATGCATTTCGCGCGTTGGGCTTTGTTGAACGATCGCCAGGCAGTTTCGACTTTGGGACCATGAGCTTTCCATTTGCGCTGCAAGTCGCCGTGGAGCTCGTGGATCATTTCAGAAGAGTTGGCTTCCATTTTGGATGGTCTTGACGATCTCGATGGGTTGCAAGGTGCGGATGCAGATGCAGATGCCGGTGAAGCAGTGAGTTTGTGAGTCAAATGGCGGGGACATGGGAAAGCTCGCGCCACGGTGTGGCCTTGCAGGACGTTGTGGCTGGTGAGCCATCAAATGACAATCGAACAGCAGTTTTAGATGATGATAGAGACGATAGAAGAAACACTAGGTGGTAAGATCTTGCTTCGCAATAACATCTCCAAAAGTGTTGGCTAAATGTATCTCAAAGCTCTACGGGTGTTTGGATAACTTGCCCAATCAAGTTATAATCAACCGGTGGCAACAGTAACTTTCCAACCTCGATATGCATTATAACGTCCAAAGACCTCCAAACCTCTCCTTCTATAGTACTATCAAAATATTTCCTCGCCCAAAGCTATACGTTTCGTTTCTGATAGGATGGCCGGGTTCAAGGTGATCGCAACGCAGTGACGCGTCCTCCTCGACCTCTTTGACATTGGTATATTTCTCCTTCACCTTCTCGACAGACTTGACGCATTTCAGTCTTCGAGTATCCAACTGCTTTTAACTCCCGATGTTTTTCGACTCTAGAATTGAAGATGTGCAACGTCTTGCGGCGTAGAAACTAGCTGGCTTCTTTCTTGCGCAATCCAGAAGGAAGTACTCATATTACTACATTATCTAAATCAATGCAGTGATAGCAATAACATCGAAAATAAAATAGTCTCCCCTATCTTGAAATTCCTTGCGTTCTTATAGATAACCAGAACATGTCAGATGATAGCTGCAAGCTTATCTTGAGCAGCTGGGGAGGTAGTTAGTGTGCTGCTTGAAGAATGTTGCCTTGAGTTAATACACTTGATATCTGATGTTTATATTACGCGGCTTGACTCGCAATCGAAATAACAAGGCCTTTAAGTATGTTATACCAGCTTTTAACGTTCTTCTGTAGATCTTCCGTTGACCTCATTGCAAGCTATATGTTCTTGCAAGACTTCAAGATATTATCACCCGTAACTTGTCAATTGAAAGCTCTTTCTGATATAGTATTATCTCTCACATTCTGGAGTCGGAACTAACTGAACTGAAAAAGTCTGTGATGTCTACCAGAGCCTTGCATCACCTGGAAATCCGGGGCTGGAAAGCATTCTCGCGCAAGTCAAAGCTCATTTCAGCTAAGCCTGATTTTCCCACCCGAATCCCTGCCCAGAGACAGCCTAATTTAGTACGTGTTGGTTCGTCCAATCATCGCCCTCCCTCTTATTGCACCTCCTGTGCTATCTACTGTACGGGTTTCTGTAAGATCTCCTGCATTCCGCCCAGTCATATCATCTTTTTTTAAGGCCTATTGCATCCAATTGGCCAGCGGAGAAGAGAAATCTTGGTCTGCGCCATAAAAATGACAGCGGGTTTGTCTACCGCGCGCAAATCGTCCAATGCGACTCTTTTGCCAAGGACTACCCTGGAGAAGGTTGGCGGCTATTGTTGAGGTACCACCAATTGAATATCTCTGTTGGTACATTGTGGCTTTGTAATTTCCATGCAACGTGTACATTTCTTTAGAGAAGCCCAAACATTTCGATTGCAGCCCAATAAGGCTGTGCCCCGCGCTGTTCACATTCCATACTCATCTGCCCCCAACCCCAGCATCCTGATCAGACCCGGTTGCTATTTTATCAATACCTGGAAATCATAAGAATACGCTTTTTGGAACCTTCCAAATGTTGGATTCAAGTGATCCAGATGCCTACACAGTTGGGTGGGTTTGTGCTCTGTCGACAGAGTTCACCGCAGCCCAGGAACAATTCGATGAGGAATATGAACCACATGAATCACCTGAACACAGAGATGCAAACGACTTTAATGTTTACAGTTTCGGCAAGATCAAAGGTCACATGGTGGTTGTAGCTGTGCTGCCAAATGGTCAATACGGGACTGCATCTGCAGCCACGGTCGCCAAGGATATGATTCGCAGCTTTCGCAACATCCGATTTGGTCTTATGGTCGGAATTGGCGGAGGTGCTCCTACTAAAGACCATGATATTCGTTTGGGGGATGTTGTGGTCAGCTCACCTACGGCCGGCCAAAGCGGTGTCTTCCAATACGACTTCGGTAAAGCTACAGAAGAAACATACCAACACACAGCATCGCACAATAAACCGCCCCCATTACTCCTTGCTGCAGTAGCGGGGCTCAAAACCCAGTACGAGCGAAAAGGCCTTCAGATCCATGACAAAGTCAGCGCCATCGTGGGAAACAACAAAAGATTAAAGGCCAAATATGGACGTCCAGAGGGTGCTGATATTCTTTTTGCTCCATCTATAGGGCATAAGAATGATCCGTGTCACAACTTTTGTGTGGTGGGCCCGACTGATCTCATAGATCGCACACCACGACAAGAGCCAATGGAAGATGTTGAAGTCCACTATGGTACCATTGCTTCGGGTAATACTCTCATGAAGGATGCTTTCAAGAGAGATGAACTTGCTTCCAAGGCAAATATCTTGTGTTTCGAAATGGAAGCAGCTGGACTGATGGATGGGTTTCGATGTCTTGTTATTCGAGGGATTTGCGACTATTCCGATTCTCACAAGAATGATACCTGGCAGGGTTATGCAGCTATGACTGCGGCTGTATATGCTAAACAGATTCTCAGCAGAATCCGCCCAGAGGCCGTTGCAAGGGAGGAAACTATGATCTCCAAGATTGATGAAGGTCAGTAGTCTTACATGCTTCTGGGAATACTTTATCTAAATATTAGTCCTTGATTTAGTCATTTCCGGCGTGGAAAATTTGAAACGATCTATTGCAGAGCAGGAAGTGCTGAACTGGCTCTCCGATGAAGACTTCGGTACCTATCAGTTCGATGAACGCAGTAAAAAGGCTCCAGGAACGTGCCAATGGTTTCTGGACTCACCGGAATATCAGTCTTGGGCCCAAGAGAAAGGCCAAGTCCTTTTCTGCCCGGGCATTGCCGGTGCTGGAAAGACCGTGCTTGCATCTGCCATCATCGAAAGCCTACATTCTCGCTTTCAATCCGACTCAAGCACTGCCATCGTCCATATTTACTGCCGATATAATCGTGTCGATCGGCAAACATTCAACGAATTGCGGGCAAGTCTGCTGAGACAGCTTTGTGAACGATTATCTCCGCTACCTGAGGGTATAATACAGCTTTACAACCAATACAAGCCCCGACGAGAGGGAGCCCCTCCAGAGAGGATTCTTTCGGAGCTGGAATCAGTGTCAGGTCTGTTTTCAAAAGTCTTTATGGTAGTTGATGCGTTAGATGAGTGGCGGGCAACAGAGCATGCGGACCTCTACTCACTACCAGGCGAGCTTCTCCTTCTTCAAAGAAAATTGGCCATTAATCTACTGGCCACCTCCCGACCAATTCCTCTCATTGCAAATCAGTTCAGCGTTTACGCTTCTGTTTATGTTACTGCTCAACAACAGGATATTTATGCCTACGTTGACAACTTTCGGTGGCCAGAGTCGAGCTGCATTGGTAAAATAGCAGGATTGCAAGTCTTAATAAAAGGGGCCATGTCGCAAATAGTCAATGGAATGTATGTCTCTTATACCGTCATCTATTTCCGAAGAAACCCTCGCTAAGAACTAATTAGGTTTCTTTTAGCAAAGCTATATCTCCATTCACTGGAGAATGAGACCTCTGAAAGAGATGTTAAAGATGCTCTGAGGCGGTTCAAAGACCGAGCGAAGAGCAACGATAATGATCCAAAGTTCAACATTGTGGACCAAGCATACAATGATACAATGAAACGACTCAGAGAGCAACATCAAAATTCTAGTGATCTAGCATTTCGGGTCCTGGCCTGGATATGTTGCACAGGCTGGAAGCTACCGGCCGGCGCAATCCAGCACGGCCTTGCATTACGAGAAGGAGATACAACCTTTCATGAGGATGGCATAGTTGATCAAAAATTACTGCTGTCTGTATGCTGTGGCTTGGTCGAGATTCCAGAAGGAAGCAGGGAAATACGGCTCGCTCACTATACTACCGAAGACTTTTTCCGGCATAATCGGCATTTGATTGATCAATATTTCCTCTCCCGACATTCGCTTGACTGTCGATTACCTTCAAACGCCGATGCCTATCTTGCAAGGCAGTGTGTCACTTGCTTGTCTATCGGCCTGCCGACACACAGTTCAGGAGGAAATGGCAGCGATACGAGACATGGAACCGGATCTTACGATACATCCAGCCTAGAAAGTTTTTTGGAGCATCTTTCCCCCGAAGAGCGCGAAGGAATGCTGTTGGCACACGATCTTGAAGACAATCCATTATATGATTATAGCGTGTTCAACTGGGCCGGCCACGTGCGACGGCTGTCGCCCTTAGACGAAACCTATAAGACATCCATCGACTTTCTCCAAACGCGTGGAATGGTCGACCAGGCGGTCAAGATAATTCTCACTTATGGAAGGCGGAGCCGCAAGATAAGAATAGCCCAAGATATGAGTGATTTGCACCTAGCTGCGCTTTTCGGACTCCGTGAATTGGCGGAGTCACTCATGAAGAATCTTGACATCAATTCAACAGACAGTCATGGACGGACTGCACTCGTTTGGACCCTGGAGTGTTTGGTCTTCAAAATCATACCGTACTACAAATCACACACACGAAATTTCGACCTATATGACGGTTTATACATTGCTCGTCGTGGTGTTGTCGAGGCCTTACTAGTATCAGGTGCTAACCCCAACATCCCTAGACATGACGGGGACACAGCTTTACACTCAGCGGCCACCTTGGGAGATGTCAAAATCGTTGAAACCTTACTCGACTATGGAGCAGAAATTCACACATCGAATGAAAATGGCGATATACCTCTTGTATTAGCAGTGCGATATCGCGAGGAGTCGACCTACATGAAACTCCTGGAGCGTGGTGCGGTCGACATCTGTGGAGAGAATGGCCGCACAGCTCTCATAGAAGCTGCTTCTGTTGAAGACTTGGAGCTAATGGAGACGCTTATCAAGAAAGGTACGAAAGTGGATATTTGCGATATAAACGGCCGAACTGCCTTAATAGAAGCCAGTTCATCTGGCCACACTCGAATCGTTGAGCTCCTCCTGGAAAACCAGTCTAATGTGGATCACCAAGACCATAATGGCGACACCGCTCTCATAAAAGCTGCTTCTGGTGGAGTCTTGAAGTTAATAGAGATGCTTATCGAGAAAGGTGCGAAAGTGGACATTTATAATACAAACGGCCGAACCGCCTTGATGGAAGCCAGTCGGTCTGGCTACACTCAAATCGTTGAGCTTCTCCTGGGAAACCAGTCCAATGTGGATCACCAAGACCATAATGGCGACACCGCTCTTATTGAAGCGTGCTTCCTTAATCATTCTGACATTATTGGCGTGCTACTTGCAGCCAACGCCCGACTGGACATCAGGAACCATAAGCGGGAAACTGCTCTTCACCATGGAGGTGAGTATTGTGGAGAGGACAGCATCAAACGACTCCTCCGCCACAATACGGATCCTAGTATTCGAGATCAGCTGTTCTTCTTTGCTCTTGTTTCCGCAAGCACATCGAAGCGTCCAGGGATTGTTTCACTGGTACTAGAAGACGCCGCGTTCAAGCCATCTTCAGCACATCTCGACACTGCCTTATCAAGGTCGTGCTGGGCGGGAAACGAGAAAGTTGTGAGACTTTTGCTTGATCATGGAGCGAACCCTAATATGAAACTCGATCCTAGATCGCCGGAAAGGTCACTCCTGGTGCATGCTATTAATGAGTGTAACGATGCTGTCATCTCCCTATTGTTAGATGCTGGCATTAACCGTGAAAACGAGAGCGACAAGGGAATAGGGCCCATTCACGCGGCTGCATCAAGAGGCACAAAATCAATGGTCCAGAGACTAATAGAAGAAGGCATTTCTGTTAATCTTCGGGCCTCCGCAGGACTATTGCCTTTGGACTATGCAATGAAGCGTTACGACCAGGACACTTCTATCGTTGACTTGCTTCGAAAATACGGTGCAATTACTGAAGGACAACGGCTTGTTCAACTTATGAAAGACAGAAGTAAGAGGCTCAATCAAGTTTCTTGAAGGGTTTTATATGCTCTATAGTTTGTATTGTTGATCTAATGGGGCTAAACTTCCCTCTTACTGGGCAGTTTTCATAATGGCGTTAGCTATTTTATGCATTGCACCGTGATCTCTTCCTTGCAGGGGCGGGAAAAGCCCATCTATACCTTCTATCTTCAAAGAATTTAGAACAATCATTAGTCATCGGCGTGGTGCAAATTTCATGTTTGCTTCATCTTATCATTGAGGTCGAGATCCTACTCGGGTAAAAGCTGGCAGACGTTGCCAATGAAGCAAGCCCACAATGTTTGTATATCTTGAAACTTGTATTTTTTATGCAAACTATCTCTTATTATCTCGTCAAATGAGGGCCACAAGAATATGACATTTAAACTCGTAACTGAAATCAAGCCCAGCCGTACCTCATCTAAACATACTTGCGCGAGCCAAACCAGTAGACCAAGGGTGGTACGACAATCTCAGTGATGGTTGCTCGCTGCACCCACGGAAATCCCCAGCCAAAGACCGCCGCTGAAACAGCTCTCCCAATACCGCCTAATGCCAAACCAGCCAAGAGAATACTCAAGAGCAACTGTCTTCCCTTGATATCGCAAGACGCCCAGCATAGCGCAGCGCCGTAGGCAATGTATGTTCCACTGAGGAAACGGATCTGTGAATCCATGAGGGAGACGGTGGACGGAGTGAGTGTTGTGCGTTCAGTTTGTGGGAGATATTCTCTTATGCCGCGGACAACATGCGATGCGCCGTGGTAGGTGATCCAGGCGGAGAAGCCTTTGAGGAAGAGGGGAGTGTATTCCATTGGTGCGGACTGTGACATTGTGCTGAGAGTTTGGTAGAGGTTGGAGAGGTTCTAGAGGTGCACTTGAGCTGGCGAAAAAGTCAACAATGGCTCCAAAAGACTCTTTATAATCATATAATACAATTCCACTGTTACCGAACCAGCGCGCGCTTAATCTGAACAGATGAATGTTGTTGTTCAAAACGGCACAATATCTTGCCGCTGGCCTATCAGCGCTCTTAGCGACGAGGAAAAGTCGCCGGGCCGGGGTGATTCTCCCGTCAGCGGCGCTGACAAAGAGCTCAGCTCCCCTGGCGTGAGTACGAATAATACATTTATCGTCAGAAAACGAATGGAATTTCGGTACTGAGAGCGGATATAAGAGTGTTATATCCGTGATTGTTCAATTCGCGGCGGAGATATGCACAATACTAACAGTCTGAAGGCATGATGATAATTAACACCACTCGGCTCAAGATATGCTTCAAGATGTTTTAGCATATTCCTATTTTTGGTAAACTTTGGCTTATTGTCATTGGTCAGGGTATTTTGGCGTTTAAATTCGCAATCTCATCGCAGCGCTTATACGTCCTCGTCCAAAAGCGTAGGGCTCGATTACACGAAACCGCACGTAGTCACAAAAGTTGTAGACCCTTCTTTCGCTTGTGGTGTTGCAAGCCTTGAAGTGTCCTATTATGAGGTCATCGTGACGAAGGACTCCTCCCTCGTCTATTTTATGGAGCAGTGACGATGCCTTCATGTTATGATATCATCTTCACATTCAACCTTCTTCTTAAGCCTGACCTCACAACTTCAAACTCTCATTCTTATTTCCATCAAAGCACGAAAAACTCATCGCAATTAACAACTCTCATCACAGACCACCGGAACCTCATTCAACTCTCACCCCGCAACCAAAATGACAGACCTTCCCACTAAAGACGACATCAAGTCCCAAGCCGTCGACGGCCGTCCCATCACCCAAGCTGAAGCATCAGCCCTTGCCTCCGAAGAATCAGCCCTCACCGGCAGCGGTCCCATCAAAGGCGGTGCCGCAGCCACAGCTCAGAGTCTACACGACAAGCAGCAGAACTTCCTCGAGAAGGCAGGTGAAGTCGTACGAAAGCCGCCTACCGAGGTGACAAAGGAGGATGCTGCTGAAGTGCAACGCGCAGAGGTATGATACCGTGCTGGTTTAGGTGGTGATGATTTACTGACTGGTGTAGGCTCGTGCAAAGGGCGGTCCTCCTGGGAAGGGATCTACGGCTGCTGACGTGCAGTCTGTTGCAGACACGAATACCCAAGCTTAGAACCAGACTTTGCTCGTCTAGTATGATATCGGTATGAAACAGTGATGTGCGTTGCTTAAAAAAGGTTTTTAGAGAACGACCACAAGGAAAAAGACAAGGTTAGGCATGTAGAGTCGCAAAGAAAGTCCGGGGGCGATGGTAGGGCCGAAATAAAGTTATTATAATCAACAGTCAAGTCATCGTAACCTGACGCCAATTATTTATGTCTTATTAGGCATCTGTGTCTTGGATCCATGCCCTGTGAAAACATGATTAAACATCAAATGTTATCTCTAATACCCTCAGCTAGAAGATTACTTGATAACTTTGATATATGTCTAGGTTATTACTTCACGGGATCTTTACCCCTCCACTGTAAGTCTGGCCTAATCGATTTCGAATTGGGAGCTCAAGGCATGCAGATTCTCTCAACTCTAGATATGTCCCATAGAGTTTCATCGGAGGCAATTTCATCAACGTTGGACTTACCAAGCCGCTTTTTTCTTTTTGGCTTTCGCCTAACCACTTCCCAGATCTGGTAATACCCCCGCGCAAGTGACTTTGGAGATCGGCCTACTGATTCTGCTGATGCAACGCTCTGTTGGTTGTTATGCTGTTGGTTGTGTTTTGTCCCACTTCTACATGCAACTAGGCAAATCAGGAAGCGCTTTGACAGTTCAGACAGGGAGCCGAGATCAGATCAGAATTCTCAATGTGTAATTCAATGTTCAGGATTGAACATGAAAGGTCATTCATTTATAAGCCCGCCGCCGATCTGAGTCCTATTCGTTGCCATTCCTTCTCGTAGGAGGTGTTTGAGGATATGTTGGTCGGCCCTCGTCGGCGAACCAGACCCCGGATCACGAGTTCACAACCCCAGCATGATCATTTGCAGCTTGGCCCGCAACTAGGCTTCATATGGACTACTACTGCATGAATACTGGGTATGCAGTCCTGATTCATTTGGCTATCTGTGACGAGGTTGGCTCGGATACCCGGATGATCGAATACATATATCGATAGCATCCACTCCTCATTTAGAAAGGACAACTTCCCCTCTCAATGTGTCCACCTTGAAATTCCGAGTGTATGATCTCAACTCGAGCCAAACCCGGAGAGTAGGCGATCCGATATCGGAACTCTTGCCCGGTCAAACTGGGCCATTGTTCCATCATACAATGTCTTTTCTCGTGAAGCTCGGCCTAGTATTTGCTCTCTTCGCAAGCTGGGCGTCATGCTTTTCCAAATTTATTCGGCCCCCAGAGAGGGACCCGGATCAAGAAGCCGACCGAGACATGATGCAGAACAACCATTATGAGGATGGAGAAAGGATCCCGATCCTATTCAACACCAACATTAAAAAGGTTGAACTCTATATTTGGCAATTCATCGACGCTGAAAAGAATACGACCGCTCTCTTAGAAAGTAGTAGCATTTGGTCCCTTTTGTTTTTTGCTTTGCTGATTGAGCCGTCTAGACGATGGTACATCGGATTCTACTAGCTGGAAGGCTCAGTACGATATCTCCAACGCGACCGAGAACAATGAGGATTGCATTTATTGGTTCTCTCTAATTGATCGCATATCTGGTGGGATACTCGCGGAATCCCAATACGTAAATGTCAGCGCGCCGAAAGCCACAGAGACCACAACTACCACCGCGTCCACGGCATCCACGACATCCACGGCAGTGACAACTCTCACCACGGAGACCACGACGGATTCATCCGCGAGTAGAGATGCAAGTTCTACAGCTGAGCCTAGTTCGAAATCTGGCTTGTCCCGAGGTGAAATTGCAGGTGTAGCAGTTGGCGCTACAATTGGAGGTTTATTGATTCTTGGGGGTATTGGATTGATTCTTTGGAGAAGACGGAGGAGAAGCAAAAATGATGCGGTTATGGCAGAGCTTCCTGGTAATTACAACCAAGGCCAGCCTCACTCTGAGAGACCGAAGAGTGAGCTACCTGCTGAGCCTGTGGTTTTTCCATCAGAGCGTCCTAGGAGCCCTCCTAGAATCTATGAAGCACCATGATTAAAGAGACCAGAGGAAAGGTCAACATAATGATATATCATAATTAATACACCCTTATTACCAATATTTCTCTTCGTATGATCAAGTTTCGTTTTGATTGCTCTTTTCAATCTCCAAGTCACAGGTCCCAACGCTTCAACCAATAATCGAGGGTCGTTTATTATCTGCAACACCTTGAAAGCTATCACCTTACTTGAGATCCTTGTCAGTGACCTCAGAAATATTCCAATCAATCAAAGCATCGCTGCCCAACACCCCCTCAATAAGAGTCGTGCTCAGATTCCACAAGTTGGAAGCCAGCTCTGGGTTTGAAGCCTGACTCGTCTCCTTGCCCTCCTGATCAGGGTCAGAGAAGTAGTAACCATTCAGATCCTCTTCCTCAATCTTTGGTGAAGTCAACGCCCAGAGTGCACTGTAAGACCCCTGCTCGACATCCCGTCCGATGGCCAGCATAGCCCAGGATAGAAGCTTTCCTGTAAGACCGGGGTAGGCGTCTTTCCACTGCTGCTGCATCGCGGTATTTACCTACCCTTTTGTCAGTATTATGCCTCAATCGAGGGATGGGAGGACTTACCGCTCCAGGGTGGACGGAAAGGGCGTAGATCCTATCCTTATTCTCCTGGATGACCTTTCCAGCTAATCCATATTTTGCAAACAAGATCATCGCAAGTTTTGTTCTGTTGTATCTAGCTGTGGGGTCAAGGTTTGGGTCATTGATCTCATCTTTGCTCCTGAATTGGATGTTTGATAGCTGCGCGAGACGATGCATCTCACTCGCTTCAAACACAACTCTAGGAGGGGGTGTATTCTCCATCTTTCCCGTCTTTCTCAGCAGCGGCCAAAGTTGATTACAAACATAAAAATGGCCGAGAAAGTTGACTCCAAAATGTCGCTCGATACCATCTGAATCTAGGCCAAACTGATTCGTGTTGATACCTGCTGAAAGAACTAAAAAGTCAAGTCTGTCAAGGGACTCGCGCAGACCGCCAAAGACTTCACGGATCTGAGCGAGGTTTCCCAAGTCGCATTCTTTCCAGTCAACTTTGGCGTCGGACTTTTCGTCTTGGATTGCGGAGATGGCTTCCTGGCCCTGTTCTTCTTTGCGATTGATCATTATGACCTTGCAGCCCGCGTGGGCGAGGGCGCGGGACACTTCATAGCCGATACCGAGAGCACCGCCTGTTACGATTGCGACACGGCCTTCAAGATTTTCGGGGTTGACGACTTGAGGGCCGATGCCTGTTGTTTTTTGGAGGATGGATTGCATGGTGATTCTAGTTGTTGATGATACAATTTGGAGTAGTTATTTGAATCAAACTGAAGCAAGATGTATAAATTGTTCATAATTTCGGACGGGAATCTCAATTTGAGATGAGGGCTTAATCTATATATTAACGGAACGTCGCCGTTGAAGCCATCGATGTATCACTGTGACGTTAGCGAAGGCTTGTCGACAGGGAAAAGACGTTATTGATGACATCATTATTTCTTCGACGTCGCATTTCATGTTGCATTTTGCGCAAATCGATATCATCAAACTGACACAATACTAACTACATAATTGCATAATATTGTTCCAAGCACTAATCGAAGCAACAGTCCAAGACTAGAGCACTGTGGAGATTAGATCGTTGCGTCTTATCAGATAAGAAGCTGACAATTGTGTTAAATCCCGGCAATATCAAAGTTAACAAGGTAGATGATAGCAGAGGAATAACTTTCTCCAGGTATAGATCAGACAACATTCAGATTATCTAATTAATCTCACAATTAGGCATTTAGGCAGCGTACCCGCGCCCATGCATCTCTCGATTCCGTTGTCGTCGGCGATTTTTCGTGTTTAAAGTTCGCCCAGTCCAGGGTAACCCCTTCTAAGCGAAAGCCTGTTTTCAGCTGAACAACATCAGGTAGCATCGTGAAAAATTGAGTTCACGAGTAGCGGAAATTGGCAGGAAATTAAACACAAACATCTTCGGACCAACCTAACCACAATCTACCAACCTCACCGTTTCCTCACAAGGCAGCAGTTCTCCACTGATCAACCAACCAAACATGTGCTAAGAAGTCTAAACTCCAGCTAAAGAAGACTGCAAATGGTGATCTTCACTGATTTTGCAAATCTTTATCAGATAAAGCCGTTGTATTTCCCAGCCTGTAGATGGTTACACGTGGTATGGCAGTCATTGCTGAGACCAGATGTCATGGCTGGCGGTGCGTCATTGGGGGTGATTTGGGGGTCTTGTCCGTCGGCCGACACAACGCGACAACCTTGCCGATTAAAAAATCCTAAGGCTGAGACGAAAACACCAACGGAGCCTCGGGCCGGGTTCAAGTGAAGAACGCCAAGTCTCCGAGATTGATTCAACTTCCGCAACGGGGTTAGCTACGTAACGTGACAATGAACGAACTGAGTCACTGCTTCGAAAACGGGTCATCGGTCAAACCTCGAGCTCTCAGGGTCCTCAGTGCCCTTTGCTCCAGCGACAGGTGTCAACTGTCACGAGCTCTCGTCAGTGGCTTGCCCCTCATCTAACCAAGCGCTCTTCAAAAGCCCCAAATTTAAAATTACCCATCAGCCCAGCGCGTAAACATGCATGTTCAGTTCAATACTGTAAATTGCTCTCCGTCGGCGACCGGCAACTTCTGTATTCAATCTAGACCAGGGGTATTTTCTGCAATCCCTACCACAAATCGCGCGACAAAAGGGCCGGATTGCCTTAGCGCTTATCCCTGACAGAATGTTTGTTAGGACACAGCGGGAGATTGGGTGGAGGGACTAACAGTGCTTTTTGGAGGGGCTTAAGCGATAACAGCCTGATTTGAGATCTAGACCCAGCTACTTGGGCGAAAGAGGAAATCACCGGACTTAAGCAGGGGGAAGAGAAGTGCTGTTGGTTTGGAGATGTGACAAATTGTGAGGAAGCGAGAAGACGGGATTGACAGAGTTGATCATGACAAGAGAGACGATAGAAGTTGAACGAGTAGATGGAAGAGCGGTTTATCGCCAATCTGCATCCGTGTGAAATGTCATTCTGTCAATCGGAAACATTGATAGCTCTGAGGATCATATCGTCCGGGGTTAACGCAAGGGTCAGCAGCCTTACAGCAAAAGAGCACCATGTTCCTGCACTAGCACCAGCCAGGCCAGGGGGGTTCGACCCTCACCCATCCACAACCGAGTCAACCTGGGCTTGGCTGTTGATCCCAAATTGTACGCCGTCCACATGCCAGTCGAGTCCGCTAACGACTACGCCTCTTTTTTCAATAATGGCGCCTCCATTGTTAAAAACATGACGCTTAGCCTCTCCCTCTCCCTTCTCCCCCCCATCCGTCACTCTTTTGAACACACTCTTGACCGTCTGAGTCAAGACGTAGCACGCCCACGATGGCTAATTCACTCTTTACTTTTTTCCTTCTCACATTCCTTTCATTCTTTGTTTCTGCTCAAGACGATGTTAACCCCGGCGACGTGAACCCCGTGCCCCCAGTCGGGGAGATCAAGACCGAAGACCCCATCTCGAGCCCTCTCACCGAGGGATGTCCTCAGCCCTGCAGCGTCGCGGGCAACGACCCTGTCAAGTGGACGCAGCTTCACAGCCTGGAGGAGCTCGCGGGGTGTACACTCCCCATGCTGTTTGCACTCAATGTTGAGAATGACTACAGCGAGAGCGCGACGCTGTATACCTGCGTGACCGAGACGGAGTCGACTTCTACAAAGCGGGATGAGGTCACAAAGGTTCAGGCTAGAGCGGCCGAGAGCTCTGTTTCGCTCGCTAGTAACTGCGGTGCGGAGAAGGCTACCGTAAAGACTACCTCGTCTTTTGGAAAGGCTGTTCTTCGATCTGGTAACAATGTCGCTGCTGCCGCTGGCCTTCTTGCCGAGTATCTTGACAACGGTGCTACATGCGGTACCACCATCCTCTTCGCCAAGTCTGGCTCTTCCATCGCGGGTGTTTACGTCGGCGGCGAAGTCCAAAAGGACAGTGCCGCCAACATTCTTCGTCAATCTACTGCTCGCCTCCAGAAGGGTGTTCAGGCTTTCCAGGTCTGCAATGCTAACGACAAGACTGCTGAGACTGTTGGTCTTTACGCAGCTGATAACGTGAATGGTCTCGAGGCTGTCCAGAACGCTCTGAGGACTTGGTCTCACGGCCAGTGTGTTAGCATCGCTCAAGCTTCCAAGGAGTCTATCAGCCTCGGTGTTCTCACCACCACCACCGTCAAGGCTCGCGACGTTGAGCTTCGCTCTCGTTTCGCGGGCGTTGAGTCCCTCCTTGCACCGCGCGCTGATTGCAAGGCTATCCAAGTCGTCTCCGGTGATTCTTGTGCTTCGCTCGCCAAGAAGTGCAAGGTCACCACCGCCAACTTCAACAAGTACAACCCCGCCAAGAACTTTTGCTCAACCCTCGCTCCTAAGCAGTGGGTTTGCTGCTCTGCTGGTACTCTTCCCGACAAGACGCCCCAGCCTAGCAAGGATGGTACATGCTTCATCTACAACATCAAGTCTGGCGATGGCTGCTACTCCCTCGGCCAGAACTTTGGTATCACTCAGAAGTTCATCGAGGATGTCAACAAGAACACCTGGGGCTTCGCTGGCTGCAACCGTCTTCAGCTCGGCCAGCCTATCTGTCTCAGCAAGGGAAAGAACCCCATGCCTCTACCCATCGCCGGCGCTGTCTGCGGTCCTCAAAAGCCTGGATCCAAGAAGCCCTCCAGTGCCAAGACAGGCTGGGACCTTGCCAACATGAACCCCTGCCCCCTCAACGCCTGCTGCTCCGGCTATGGCTTCTGTGGCATCACCTCCGAGTTCTGTACCAACACTACCGCCAAGGGTGCCGCGCCCGGTACAAGCCAGCCCAACACTCCCGGCTGCGTCGGAAACTGCGGCACCAAGATTGTTGGCAACACCAAGAAGCCTGCCAAGTTCCTCAACGTGGGTTACTTCCAGGGCTACAACCTCGGCCGACCCTGCTTGAACATGGACGTCACCAAGCTTTCCCAGGTCACCACTCCCTACACTCACATCCACTTTGCCTTTGCCGGTCTCAAGTCCGATTTCTCCGTCCTTCTTCAACCTGATGTCCGTGCGCAGTTCCTCAAGTTCAAGGAAGTCAAGGGCAGCTGGAAGAAGATCATCTCATTCGGCGGCTGGGCTGGCTCAACTGATGCGTCAACATACCAGCTCTACCGCGATGCCATCAAGCCTGCGAACCGTGACAAGTTTGCTTACAACATTATGACTGTTCTGAACAACCATAAGCTCGATGGTGTTGATTTCGATTGGGAGTATCCTGGTTCCGCTGGCTCTGATGGTTCTTCTACCGACACTGCCAACTACGTTGCGTTCCTCCAGGTTATGAGGAATAAGATTGGAAAGAGCGGCAAGACTATTTCTGTTGCCCTTCCTGCTGCGTATTGGTATCTTAAGCCTTTCCCTGTCACCAAGATTGCGCCTCTTGTTGATTACATGGTCTACATGACCTACGATCTCCACGGTCAATGGGGTATGTCTTTTCCCTTGCCTCTCAGTAATTATTTATACTAATGTCTCATAGATTATGGCAACAAGTTCATCAGCTCCGGATGCCCCAACGGCAACTGTCTCCGCTCGCACGTCAACAAGACCGAAACCCTCGACTCCCTCGCCATGATCACCAAGGCCGGCGTCGACCCCGCCAAGGTCGTCATCGGCATCTCCAGCTACGGCCGCAGCTTCCGCATGAAAGACCCCAAGTGCACCGGCCCAACATGTCAATTCACCGGCAGCTTCAGCGTCTCCGAAGCCGAGCCTGGCGTCTGCACCGGCGAGGCCGGATACCTCTCCGACGCGGAGATTCGTCTCATTGCGTACGATGCTAAGCAGGGCAAGAAGGGCGTCACGGCCAAGACGTGGTACGACAAGGACTCGGACTCGGATATCATGACGTTCGGAACGAAGGGCAAGGGCATGACTGATTGGGTTGCGTACATGGGACCTACGACGAAGCAGAAGCGTACGGATTGGGCCAAGAGCTTGAATTTTGGCGGTGTTATTGATTGGGCTATTGATCTGGAGACCTGGTACTCCCCCAAGCCTTAGACAGTTCTTTTCTAATGTCCCCGTTGCAACGGATTATATATACTAATTGCTCATGAATATAATGAACTAAGACTGCGGTGCCTTGGCGTCTTCTTCGTATTGCTTCCATCGATATTCCCTTTCAATTCCTTTCCTTCGCTGCGCTGTATCACAGAGCTTTTCATTCCCGCATTCACACTCTGCACCTTCGCGGAGCCAGCGATACGTAAGACTCCACCGAATCTGTCGTAGCCGCACTGTTCCGTCAGGAAGAGTGTCTGTCTTGCGAGATTTGATGCCATGCGTCCAGTGCAATCGTGAATCACCGCTCATCTGCATCATACTCCTCGGCAACAAGTCAACCTCGATCTTCTCTCCTGTTTCCTTGTTTGCAAATTGCATGAATAGTGGCGAGCCGAGAGAAAGTGAGTAAAGTTGATCAAAGGGTCCGTGAGTATCGACGTGAGGTGGTATCCCTGTTCCTGGAGCGTATTGCTGAAGACAGACTTGATCTGGTGGACGGCCTTCGGTTGTTGGCAGTAAAGGGACTAGCCATTCTGGAAAAGGCTTGAAGGGTGTTTCTTCATCGATGCCAAATGTCTTATAGCTGAATGTGTAGCCGTAGTGAAGCGAGAGTCGTCCCGGTCGACTTGGCCATTCTAGCTCATTCTCAAAAATGTGAATGAGTCTTTTTTCATGCTCTGGTGTGATGAAGTCGTTTTGCATGAAGATGCCCGACGGCTTTATTGGTAACTCCTCCATTTTCAGTGCTATAACCTGGTGTATTCCATATTTGAGTTGTGATGAGTGAGATAATTCAAGGCCTGTATTCTCGTACGAGATGATCCACGCGACATTCTGAGTTTTCATATCACGTGATGCCTTCAGCTAAATACTCATTGCCAAACCTTGAAAATACGCAAACCATCATCATAAGCGCATTTCTACAATCTCAACTCAAAAATCTGGATATATCCTAACTAGGCATCTCCTGAATCCTCCGTGATCTTTGTCGCATTAAATCCCTGCACCGTATCCCGAGCTTTGAGAATAAGCTCCCCGCAAATGTTAAACGACTTCTCCAGCTCAGCCGTTGGATCTTCGTACAACCGATCGCTAATCTCACCATGTGCAACATGAAGTCTTTCTTGATCCTTGGCGATAGAATCGTGAACATCGTGCTCTGAAAGCGTGATGTTGTTCGCCACCAAGATCGTCATGGCTGCCTGCGTCGTAGGAGTCGAGCTCCTACACAGCGTCAGCGACAGACCAGTAGGATCGAATGTGTAGTTCATCTTACCATCGGAATGCCATGTCGCGGTTATAGTTCGTGGCTAATATGTCTAAAGACTTTCGTGCAGCTGTAACTAAACCTGGCCAGTTTGATGGCAGCAATGGAGTATCTGTATCATTGCTTTTGCGAGCTTCACCGAACTTTAATAAACACTTCACCCATTCTTTATTGCGGAAAGTGGCTTGCCAAATGGAAAAGATGCAGTGGTAGTACGTCACAGGTAGTTGTTTGAAGTGTCTCAGCGGTGCTGGGCCGAAACCTGGGAGTGTATCTCCCCTGTATGGCTCAGGGATCGACTCAACCCATTTTTCCAGCATCTCGTCCAAGCGATCCGCTATCGTTTCTCACTCATCGGGAGAGAGCCTCGAAGCCCGGACTGAGTATACCAGGTCGAATATCTTGCCTTGGATCGTCACTAGTGTACCGCAGAATTTGAAGAACTCAAGTTGTAAAGATTCGTCTTTGCTGTATAGAATACCCTCATATCTGGTGGACACCTACGGCCTTTTTGACCCTCTTCCCCCTTCAAGCTGCAGGATATCACCACAGGAGGGCTTATGAAACTGTCCTGGATAGGGTAGTCTCTTCCTACGCTTCTTCTATCAGGGCCATTGTACGTGGTCGTCACAATGAGCTTTCATCATCACTATCTAACACGAGTGTACCTCGCGCTTTGCTTCTAGGCATGCAGCATACTCCAGAAAGCGGATCGTTACCATATGCAAATAAAGAGATAGACATCATCCAGGGGCTATGCGAATCACTTGGTCTGAAAACTGTTCGACCGAAACCACGCAAACACGATGTCAGTGAGCACTTAATAGGGTGTAAAGTATTCCACTTCGCTGGCCACGGCTACACAGATGAAAACGACCCCTCCAATAATCATCTGCGCTTAGAAGACTGGCAAGAGAATCCGTTTCGCGTTGCTGACCTGCAGTGAATGAATCTTCGCGAGCACGCGCCATTTCTCGCATATCTCTCTGCCTGTGGTACCGGACAGATGAAACGGTATAACTTGGTTGACGAGGGTATCCATTTGATCAGCGCATACCAACTCGCTGGGTTTCGCCATTTCATCGGTACGCTATGGAAGGCTAGTGAACAATGCTGTGTGGATATAGCTAGGGCTACGTATGAGAGTATGAGGGATTCGGGGTTGAGTGATGAGGGTGTCAGTTTGGGGCTGCATCGGGCTTCCAGGGAGTTGCGTGATAAATTGGTCAAGTCACAGAAAGAGGGTGGAAGCTCTTTGGCAAGAGGATTTCCAGTGGTGATAAATGATGTCAGCAATGTTGATGGCGACAAGAAGTATGGTGAGGATGACAATGGAAGGGATGTCGTGGGTGTAGGGGAGGAACCTGAGGTTGGCGAGCAGCTACAGTGGGCTCCTTATGTTCACTTTGGTGTATGAAGATGACACTGTCATTACGAGGTAACCATATTATTTCAAAGGACACTTGGCACTATTCAAAGCATAGCCTCCGTCTCAAGGTCTTCTGATGCACTATCCATTGGCTCCCTGGTTGAAATTAAGGCACGGAGTGTTGATCTTACCCCGCTTATGAAGTGCAGAAACCAGCATCCAAGCCGGGTCACAGGGACATAAAAGTGCAACATGTAATGACTCTGCCCTAAAGATTTCCAAGGCAGTGCCCAATGCTTGAAAAGGCTGTGATTTGATAGAACTAATCATGGCACATAAATTCAGCCATGGCCCATTTATCGTCCGTTACCAGATGGCGACTCGCAAGAGTTATTGCCACGACTTGCGACTCCTCCAATAGTCTTTCAACAATTTGTCTCCATGCTTATCCCATCGTATCAAAGCTTCGTTGAGTCTCGCGCTCGAGCGAATCCATGTATTTCTCGCCTCTCAGACTACTTGCAACATGAATGTCTTGGTAAAAGCAAGATTTCATTTCTCGATTATACCACTACGGCTTCAGAACCCGAGCGTATTGACGTGCCAGAGGATAAGCTTTCCCAGCTTATAAAGACCGCACCATCAGGCTCTACGAGATTCGTATTTGTGGAGAATGTCTCACCCGGAACTATCATCCTTCTAGGTGAGAAACTGGATATTGATCCGTTGTTTTTCGCCGACTATATCCACGTTGGCTTTGAGAACCCAGAGGAATCATCACCGCCGCCTTCACTTGCGACTCTGCCATCAGTTATAGCAACAAGAGATCATATTCACCTTCATTGCCAGAAGGTCATCGCACTGGAGGGGACCGATGAAGAGTTGAAACATGTTCCCTATGCCCTCAAGACGGAGTCTAATGTGCCGCGAAATGTCCGTCGACTGGTCACTCTTCCTGGTGGACGGCTGGCTTTGTCCCAGACTTGCTGCTCTTTCATCATTAGGACTGTTGGAGACATACGTATCTGTGAGTAACCACTCTCAAAAGTTGATCGACTTTTTAACACACCAATAGGTCTCTTCCTCGTAGACCCTCCTGTCACATCTGTAATTCGATCGCTTGACGCTGGCCAGACGCAAACCTATCAGGCCAGTATTTCACACGGTGGTTTTGAAGACTTCAGGGCACCAGAATCCTTTTCCGAATTTAAGAAGCGCCCCTCCGATGTGACTTGGGATAAGATTTCAATGATGGAAAACATCATACACTACTTGCAGGCGAGCCCACCGCCGGGGCTAGACCTCAAATCCCCAAGTATCCTCGGCATTGGTTACTACCCCATCTACATCACTCTATCAGAGTGGAATATCTATACTTACTTGACTAGTCGTTGCTCGAAGTACTACGAGTACTCCGATCAAGTCAAGACAGGCCGAATGCATGATGAGGTGTTGGTTGATCTGCAGCGGTGGAGGAGGCGCAGTAAAAGCAGTCATCAAAAGCTAAACATTCTCGGCGAAGTAATCAGCTCCCATATACAGCGTGGGGACAACATGGAGGTATGGGACGTTATCCTCAAGGACATCAACTCACTTCGTGACCAACTCCACGACTATAGTCAATCTCTCGAGCAGATGGTCATGGTAGCGACGTCACTCGTACAGCTTCTTGACTCCCGACGGTCAATCTTGGAGGCTATAAACACAAAGCGTCTGACGTTCTTGGCACTCGTATTTGTGCCGTTAGCATGGGTTTCAAGTCTGTTCAGTATGTCAGATGCGTACTCACCTGGACATGATCTGTTCTGGGTATATTTCGCTACTGCTTTGCCGGTTCTCGCTGTTGTGATCTTACTGTCAGCGCTTCCCTATGGTAAGATTGCGATAGCTGCCACGTCATATATAGCACGAGTCAGAAACCATGGAATGAGAGCTCTACGAGAACCAGTCTAAGATACTTCATCCAGGCCATGTATAAGCAGGCGGTGGCAATCACGCTTGCCTTATTTTAGAGTTCATGTTCAGGATCACCCCTCTCAATACATGGTCTCACAACTTGATCCAAGTCCTCCTTTAGTTTAATATTACCCTGCCGATGCTCAACGCCCTGTTCCCTAATGCCAGCTCAAGTTACTTTGTGGTTCTATCTAGAAGCGGTTGCATCCGACTTAGGTAAAGTCTACCAGTGATAGATCTCTCATGGAAGCTAGAGTTGCTAAGCGGGCAATCCTTACGAAGGGCGGTGTTATTAGGGTTCGCAAAATAGCAATAGCACCTTGTAGTGCTATTCTTATTCTTGAAAACTGGGATCATAAATACCTAAAGGGTATCATGGACCTAGCCTTCATCCGCCCCATCTTATCTCGGGTCTAATGACCAAAAAGTCCTATTCTAACTTGCCCAAGATCTTCAGGGCGTCATTACGCCATCTATCCCAGTTGCTTTGCGTTCGAAGATGTTTGGGGCAATGGTCTGGAAACTCGGAATATCGAGACATCAACTCAAAGCGTTTGTCAGGGTCTCTTTTCCAGTCACCCCGGAATGTAAATCGACGTGAATATGAGAAATGATCGAAGAAGCTGCTGGGATACAGAAGACGATTCATACAACCCCAAGTCTCTTCGTAGTCCGTTGCCTTCTCAATTGCTTTGAACGTGTTGTTACCGAACATAGGGCTGTGCTCTCCTTTGATTCCAACCTGAATGAGTATACTGCAGAACATAAGTGCCTCCATGTGTTCCAATCTAGCATCTTCCAGACTTGAAAGTTGTGAAAGGTGATCAATTATACCTTGGGTCTTGCTCGGTTGATCCTCATTGACCCTGCTCTCCTGTTGTAATGATGCCCTATGTTGGCCCAGCAGCTGAAGGAATTCAATATCGCAAACAAGCATAATTGCGCAGTAAAGAGGCCAATGTGGCATTGGAGGGGGGGGATATTGGACCAATTCCCTGAAGGACATCTTTCGTTCAAATCCCTCGTAGTGCCACGATTCATACTCCACGAAGAAGGGTTGCATAACTGCCACTACGACTTGTCGGTCTAGCAGAATGCGGAGGAATGATGGATCTGGAGAGACTAGGGCAGTAAGGACAGCCAGTTGGGAGGACTCGCTGTTATCGCGAGGTTTGTAGCTATGGAAGTCAATACCCAGTCCCTCCAGCGAGTCGAGATAGAGGCTCAGATTGCCAGGACTTTGACTCTCGATCAAGCGACTGCAGCCGGCCACAAAAGCAGGATAGAAGTTCGTAAAATCCATCTCGGCAGCTGAGTTTCTCTTGAAAGAGCCGCCATGGCCCTCGACCATGTGTAAGAAATCTCCAAAATGCTGCTCATTTTCGGAGCATAGATACCAAGCGAGGGTTGCCGCGATGTCTGCTGGACGGGGAACGACGACTTGTATCATGGCGTCAATGTGGCCAAGGCGCATACTGCTGTAGACGCACAGAAGGATCCTAGTCAGATGTTTAGAGAGAACGCTGGCGGCAACACGTTCAAGAATCCATAAAAGATAGTCGACGTCGTCCGAGCTCAGCGCAGCCTCGACCATAAGGAATATGTCATCCGGGCGCCATCCGTCTTCGTAGTTAAGATACTGCACCATCTGGCTCAGGAAATCCCAGTCCAGCCTTATGAATGAGGTCTGAACCAAGAAGTCGCGTAAAGGTTCTTTAACATTGAACCCTTCAAGTAGCGACTTGATGTCTGCGAACTTCTCGCACTGCCAACAGAGGACTTTCCACACAAAGACGCCCAATGTCAAATCGACGTTCAGACTGTCTTTGGTAAGAAGCTCTGAGTTTTGGTTCTCATCGTGGGCGAGTTTTTCGTTTAGACCATTCATGACAGTTCTCAATACCAAGGCAAGCGAATCGGATCGGTCTGGACAACCCGTATCATGACCAGGAAGCAAAAGACAGCTCCAATTTTGCGCCGGCCAATTAGCTATTACAGAGACCGAATGAACCATCGATACGGTCAGGGATGCTGGTTGAAATTCCATCTCAAATACTTGGAAGGCCCAAAGGATCGCCATCAAGGCATTAGACTCTGAAAGAGGTCAGAATTTGAGTAACAGTGGCAGAGGATCAGCCTACCTTGATCGTTGGGGACTCGGACTGCGATTCCCAGTTCAGTCATGCGACGTTGCAAGTTTTCCCAAACGCTGAGAGGGCGGAACGAGCAGCCATCATGGGGGCTAACTGAGACACGAAATTAAGACCAGTTTTTGTTTTTCAGGAAATTGCAGTACTTACATTTCACCTTACAGATATCCTGACCGGAAAAGTTCTGTAGGATGATGTTAAGATAAATGCCCTGATGGGGCACTTCTAACATAAGAAAACATTCTTCAGGGGCGTCCGACGTTTCCTCCGCGGTACCAGCTGTCCTGGTGAGTTCCGCGAAACTACGAGTTTGATCAGATAAACGTAAATCAATCACGGTGCTCACTCATACCACTGGAACAATATCTCTCCGTCTGAAGTCTGCCAGTTAGCATTATCGCGACTGATGCCAAGCTGCCCGCGAGGCGCGATTGTGCTTGAGGGCAGCGCTTGGGCCCATATATTCATAGTGTAGTCCTCAACGTCGTGAAGTTGAAAGTCGAAAACTGGAAAGCTTTCTAGGCTTGTTTTGGCAATCTGAGATGGTCAGTCCAGATGCAGACACACAATAAGACTGTAGTCTACCTGGCTAAGATTTCTGATGTCATCGTTTCTTCGGTCGTTAGACGCGCCCAGATGGATACGCTGTGGGTGTATCGAGACAATTTCGGTCAGTATCCAACATGCCTTGAGCAGGTTGATGTAAGCATGAACTTCATCTCCAGACCCTTGGGATAGATGATTGATCTGGGACCGAGCCTGTTACGTTAAATGTTAGACGGCCAGTTCCTGCGATCATGGGTTTATGTGGTACCTTTAATAACCACCATTTGCCTGCCTGCAGCCAATCGTCGATGCCGATGGAAGCCCAAGGTCTGTTGCCGGTCTCCGCATTTCGCAAGAAACCCGCACTGAGTTCAGCTCGAACCTCCTCCTCCAACGGAGCCTTGAGAAGAGGATTCTCGCGCGAACTGCGGTCACCGATCATGACGTTCCGAAGCTCTTCCAACTTGACATCCGTTTTTGTTTGTTGTTTCTCAATGCGTTCCAGGGACGAGCTTGCTTGTCAGCAGTTGTTCTCACAAAATGGAAAATAGGCTTACTTTTGAGCACCCTGCAATAGAAGTGTCAGGTGGAAATTATGGGACATAAACTAGAGGTCGTTAGGCTTGGTAAATTACCATTCGGTTGTGTGAGAGCCCAAACCTTGGCGCGGAGTTCGTTGATGCTAGACACCTCTAATGCGTACTTGATTCGGTTCCATTGGATACGGAGCGAACGTTTTGAGCCTTGCGAATTGACTCCAGGGTCGAGGTCGGCATATTTATCCGCAAGTCGATCCATTTTCTCAAGCGCCTCTTTGGCCTGGCTCATGACTTTGCATGTGTATTCCAGTCGTCTCTCTCCTGCGCGTTTTATCCACTCTTCCCTGTCACGAACTTCTTCATTGAGCAAATTCACCGTATTTGAGAGGTTGCCCAACTCTTGGATCAAAGCGCGAAGCTCCTCCGGTGCGTCGCGCGACACTTTGTACACTCGAGAGTAGATCTTCCAGCATAGCTCCCCAACGGCAATGAAATCACCAACGCCGAAGCCGAATGACATTGTCACAGGATCAAGGAACGATACAAGTCCGAATGCAGGACGGGATGCTTGTGGAGAATGTCTCAGTTTGAAAGTAATTCAAGAGTTAACAAGTTTAATGAAAGATCGAGTTTGCTTGTGCCTATTGAAACTGGCACCTGTTGTTTGCTGACCAAGTCGTTTCTTGCAGGTGATTGGCGCTCACAGCTGCCAGTTGGCGGTTGGCAATTGGTCTGGGTAGATTGCGCCTCACCGAAATTACAATGAGAAACTCCGCAATTGTGCTTACATTTCTATCCCGCGCCTCGGCGGGCGCTGAATGGACTGAAAGTTTGGCCCAAACAAGGCTCAGCGCCATCCTACTACAAGGGTTGAAATTTATTCTCAGCCTTTTCAACACAAGCCTTGACCACTTCATCTAAATCCTCCTCTGGCAGCCCAAGAAGCTCATTGTGAAGCTTCTCTTGGGTCTTCAACTTTTGACCCTCGGATGAGAAAATGAACGAATAATAAGCCTTTACGAGTCCCATGATGTTACCAGATCTCCCCATCGCCTTGCCATTCTCAATCCGATCTGCGCTGCTCTCATACTTGATCTCCCAGTCTGCGTCTGTCGTGTTCGTGACGCGCTGGATGCTTGTCAGGATATCCTTCTGGCTGACATAAAAGCTGGAGAGATAGACGGGCTTGTTGCGAAACTTTGCGATAGTTGGCGTTTCATCTTCATCACTGTCCGGGAACTCCTTGAGGCTTGCAATGGCAGCAGCAGCACGACCGAACTGAGCCAGAGTGCTAGTGTTGACCTTTGCTTCGCCGTCATCAAACAAAGTAACCTTGCGGTTGTCTATGTCAAATCCCATGGAAGACTCTCCAGACGGAAGACTGTAGTCAAACCAGACGCCTCCGACGAGAAGTATCCAAGAACTGACACCAACGCGCTCGATTTCCTTGAGAAGATTGATTGGGGGCGCAGCGGGGAGGAAATCATCGACGGCAGCTTGGTTTTCGATGACCACGTTTGCAGCGTAGATGTTGGGGATGACGTACCGGATCCCTGCTTTTCCAGCTGCGCGAACGATGCGATGATGGACTTCTGGGTCTACATTGACGGCGAGGGTAATGATGAGTAGCTGCTGATCTTTGAGCGCTGATGCAAGAGAATTCTCGTCGTCATAGTCGACGGCGATAGTCTTGATATGATCTGGAAGCTTGGAAGTACTGCCGATCCGAGTCAGGGCAGTGATGGCATGTTTTCCAGTCTTGAGGAGTTGCTCAGTTATCTGGGCGCCTTGTCGGCCGCCAGCCTACTTAACGTCAGAGGAACGAGTAGAAAGGTGATGAATGGAACATACTCCGACAATAGCAACTCTTTCGATGCGGTTAGAGAAGCCTGCAGGCTGATCTTTTGCAAACTGTGGCGTGG
Source organism: Fusarium lyarnte (nom. inval.) (assembly GCA_014898885.1). Taxonomy (NCBI): domain Eukaryota; kingdom Fungi; phylum Ascomycota; class Sordariomycetes; order Hypocreales; family Nectriaceae; genus Fusarium; species Fusarium lyarnte (nom. inval.). The sequence continues at coordinate 31,383 of JAAVUB010000117.1, forward strand.
ACATGGCTAGGGTTGGGGAACGGATGAAGTTGTGCTGAGGCGTTGGTGTTGGAAAGAGTGAATGTTTGTGGATTCGAGAGTGAGTTAAAATGTATTGTAGAGGTACAGGGCATCTTATGTATAGGAACAGAGACCCGAGAATAAATGGATATTAGTGATGTTAAATCCGGGATTTCGGCCGAACGCTGTTGAGCTTTATGCTCCACGACCGTTTTTTGGCCAGGATCACGGACGAATGATAGCAAAGTCAGCGTAGATGACAAATGAATGAATCCTTCCAATCTCAATCTAGATAATAATTATGCAAACATGAGAATCATCCCACTAGTCCTCGGAGCAAAATCACTACTCCCCTAGCTCAATGATTCTTGCCGCACAGATGCTCAGCAAGTCTCAGCGAAAGAGCCGCCAAAGTCAACGAGGGATTGGCCTCAGGACTAACAGGCAGAACCGAAAGATCACAAACCCATAGATTATCTAGGCCCTTGACCTTGAGGTTTGAGTCCACAACACCAGGCCCCTTCGGTCCATCCATTCTCATCGTTCCGCACTCGTGAGAAAACACTCCGAAGCCCAGATGCTGCGGCCTCAATCCTGGATCAGGACACACTCCCGGGTCCGCATACGTACCTTGGTTAGGCTTCAGCCCAACAAAGGCATCTCGAACTCGACGAATGATATCTTCCATATCGCATTGAACCTCATGCTTGATCGGTGGTCGGCGAATATCCAGCACAGGATCCAAGCCCGGAAGACTGAGCACGGAATTCTCATCGTCGAGTTTTCCAACAAACTCGAATAGCACGCAGATAGTGTCAAAGTTCTCCTTCTCATCAGCCGCATCCTTAGTAGGACTCATGAGGGTTCCATCACGACGATAGAAATGCGTCGTGTTGAGCGTCGCAGAACTTCCAGCCAAGAAGAAATTCGCGTTGATCGTCACTGTGACGAGACATTCTTCACCGCCGACTTTGAGGTGCGTCTTGAGATTGAGAGGCTTTTCGGTGACGGTGTCAGACTTTTGCTTGGCGAAGCGCACGTAGCAGACGTTATGGTCGATGAGACCTTTGCCTACCAAGGGGTTGAGGTGGTCGAGACCGCTGTTGAGGGCGATGGAGGCGGTGCCGATTGTCCCGGCGGACAGGATGACTTTGGCTCGGCCGACATTCAGTTCTTTGATGGTGTTGGTGGCTTTGTCTCTGATCTTGAGAGCGGTGACGCTTTTGTTGCTACGCCTTGGTCGTCAGTTATCGCTTAAGTCTATGAGAGGATGTACTTACAATGTGTTGCTGGCAGTATGCTGAACAGCGATGACCTCTGTGTCGAGGAGAACAGAGAGATACTGATCGTTGGCATACATGCGGTTGATGATGCTCAAGGTAGTGCTGTATGCACCCTGAGCGAACTTGTATGGTGCAGGGGCGTTGAATTGCGCTGCGATAGGCATGAGGCTGAACTTTGAACCGGGGAGAGCATTGTTCAACATCTCATTTGCCTCGCCAATCTCTGAAGGACTAACTTCATGCTTGCCGTCGCCCTCTGGGTAAATGACATCGCCAGGCTGCGAGTCAGTGAGATATCTAAACGCTTTCTGATATCCTTGGATCTCATCACCCTTAAGGTAATCAATAACGTCAGTTGGGAAAAAGGCACCGAGAGTCTCATCACCAATCTCCGGGATCCAAGTACCCCAAAGATTAGATCGTCCTCCGACGCAATACACTGGACCGCCGACATAACTATCAGAGCGATCTGTGCATTGGACTTTGGCCTTTACAGCGTCGTATACGCGCTCGTTGCCCTCAGGGGAGTTACTTGCCCCGCGGCTAAAGTAAGGGCGGGAAGTATTGAGTACGTGGGTTGAGAAAATGACACTGCCGCGCTCGATCAACAAGACTTTGTATTGTTGGGACACGAGCTGTTCAGCTAAGGGACCTCCACCGAAACCACTGCCGACGATGATATAGTCGTAGTTGTTCAGTTTCGCGAGGAGACAGACGACGTCTGTATCAAGATGGAGGAGATGGTCCATTGTGCAGGGTTGACCAATGGCACTGACTTGAGAGAAAGCTTTTTGAGATTGGATGAGAGAAAGAGAAGAGAGAGGGCCGGGGCGTATTATAGATGCACGCCATGTAAGACAGAATTGAGGAGGAAATACCGACTTGGAGCTGACGAATGTGATATTGAGATGATGAGTGCATAGCATTAATCACATCCTTTGTGGGAATGTCAGCAAGCCACTTTCGGCCCAATTCAGCTGAAGTAGATCAGCAATAGTACCTCAACATGCATGCAGAAACAGCTGAAGTCAGATCAATAGTTCGGTCAGTGGTGAGAAGTAATTGGATTGACGCAGATGCAATATTCAGGGAATGCAACCAATGCCTTGTACAGACGCTCAGTCATACGATATTGAAGGGTGAATTCAGCCGGCAGATGTGTCTGAGGCCCCCTACAGTTGTTCTAGATATGTTTCATTGCATTTGATACAGCGGCACGGCATGGTCCGAGTCCGAGAAACGAATTTTCATACGGCCAGCCGGTGTCGCAACATGTCGCGGATATGATCACTGGAGCCTGGTCGTTGGAATGGGCCTCATTAAAGCACAAATGCTGAGAAACTTGTAGAGTAAAGTACGTACTACCATTTGACATTGAGACACAGGACTCGACCAATTCTATCTAATGCAGGGTGCAAAAACACAAGATATGCAGTGATAACGACTAACAGAATGCCAATGATATACTTTTCAACGCCTCTTCCAAAAGAACACCAGGATCAAAACATTATACGAGAGCTTAAGTGCACCAGCGAGAATAAACGCAAGCCAGAACTTATCCAAGCCCGCAAACAAACCCGTGATGTACAAACCAAGACAACTTCCAATCGTCTTTGTAATATTAACAACACCCATAGCCGAAGTCCTCTCATGGTCTAAAACCCCCGCCGAGATGAACGCCTGTCGCGGCGCATTATCAATCTCGCGAGTAACAATTCTAAAGATGAAAATCACAAGGGCGATGTACTTGTTCCCAGGCACAGACACCATCAGCAGCGAGATGGAGTTGACCGTGTGACAGAGGACCATGGTTTGCACCTGTCCGATGGCGCGTGACAGCGGAGACGACGCGAGGTTCAGCACGGAGGAGATTATGCCGGCGGTAAAGGTCGCGGAGCCCAGCGCGCCCTCGGGCATGTTGTACTCGCGCTTGAAGAAATATGTCATCCACGAGATCTGTGCGAGGCCAGAGCCCACAAAGTCGAGGATGAGTGCGAGAGAGAGCTTCCACATGAAGGCGAAGGACGCCGGGGTGAAGAGGCGCTTTTCCTGCGCTGTGGCGAGGACTTGGGCTTGTGTTTGGGTAACGGCTCCGTAGCCGGAGCTATTGTCGTCGAGAAGAGGAGCAGCCTCATCGTCGGATGCTTCTTCTTCGGGGGTGAGGATGCCGGAGTGGGGAGTTGAGCAGGATTCTTTCTGGAAGGGCATTTGCTCGACTTCGGAGCTGAGAAAGAGTGAGCAGAGGAGTTTGAGGAGGCCGATACCGGCGTAGCTGAGGAAGATTATGCGGTGGCAATCTAGCTTTTTCATGCCGTTGTCTTCGAGGGCGTTGATGAGCCAGCCTGTGAGGAGATTGCTTGCTGCTGTGCCGAACATGCCTAGCATAGACCACCAAGCAAACATGTCATTGCATGTATGTGATGTGCTGAGGCGAGCAATCGCTGATTCCTCAATTGCCTTGAAGGGATCAATCTCATTCGCACTGCATCGTCAGTCCCTACCAAATATCACAAACAAATAGTGAACATACCTCGGATTAATAACAGCAACGATGCTCGCAAGAAGCAAGAGCCAGAAATTCTCAAAGTACGCAAAGGCAACGCCTCCAGCACTCATCAGCAGCGCTCCAACAACAGCAGTCAATCTCACACCGACACGATCGCCGACCCAGGTGAGGATAAAGCTGATAGCTAGATCACCCACGAGCGTCAGCGTCATGAACAGGCCGATCTGCGTGTCGTGAAATCCCAAGGCGTCGAGATACAGCGCCAGAACAAGCGTCGTTCCTCCATAGCCGAGGAGGCGGATGAAGCGGAGAAGGATGAGGATCTTTAAGTCTCGGCTTGATCGCCACAGAACATCGGCGCCGATGCTAGAGAGGAAACGACCAGCTACCGCCATGATGACACTGAATAAAAAGGGGATATGTACAAGCAACAGACCCTGAGGAGCAGAGGTTGAGGTGATAGTTCTAGTCTTTGCCTCATTTAAACAGAATTTTTAATTTTCCGATATCTCTCTTCTCCCCCGTTGACACCGTCGATCTTCTCTCGCACGGCCCATGCATGTTCTAGATCATGCGATCGGACTAAGCTTGGCTTTTTCGTCAGCTCCCCCAAGCAGAGAAAAAGAAAAAAGAAAAAAAGCGCCTCTTCTCAAAGGGGACTGCTACGTAGACGAATCATGGCCCACCCCGTGCTGCTGTGCGCGTGCCAAAGGCTCCCTTTGGCCAAGACGAGTCATACATTGCACAGCATGTGACCAATCAAGTTTAGTTAGGTGTCTGACTTTTCTCTCTTGTGCCGTCTACTTGCAGTACGTATTCTAGCTACGGCATTGAATGTCTGTCTCGCCCGCTGATGCCTTACCGTGGGGGTGTTAAGCCTACGGCATTGACCAGACTTTCTCCCTCAGGGGCAGAGACGGGCTGTTTCCCTCCCGCGCACTGCGCCAGTCCTCGTATTCTGCAAGGCGCTTCGCGGCATACCCCGCGTAGTCAAAGTCGATAGTTCCGGTCGCTGTCTCGGCCTGGATGAGAGCGCAGAGACCCCTGTCCAGTGGTGTATCAGTCATTGTACCACCACACACTTATCTGCCTGTGAGACAACTTACCAGTAGAACCCAGGAAAGCCCCTGTGATCGTCGACCTGACGCATTAGATGATCCACAGAAGCATCATTGACAGTCGGTACATCTGCCTTGTGCTCCCGACAGAGTTCGGCGTGGGTCGTAAGATACTCTGCGATGAAGGCGCGTCGGGTTGATGTCTTGGGGAGCAGAGTGTAGTCGCAGTCGAAGCCGGTCCATTCCGCGAAATGATTTGCTAGTTCAAAGGCCCGAGGACAATATGTGGCGTGCCTTGGGGTCGTTCAGTGTCTCTGTTTGGGGACATTTGCAGAGCAGGGTATGACCTACTCGTAATCAATGAACCGAACTGATGCAGCATCAATGCCATCATCCGGCTCTTGTACAATTATGTTCGCGCACAAGAGGTCGCCGTGAGCGAGAACCTCTGCGGGTTAGTGCCAGACAAGCAAAAAGTAATGCAACGACGTACCAAGGGCTCTGACATGTCAGTTGACAGCAAGTTATCGGCTAGATACTTGAACTTTTCATGCAAATCATCAATTTCGGCCTCTGATCGGTGAGGATGTTTGGAGATAGCATCTAGCCATTTCTTCGCGGTGGACCAAACGCCTGGCTTGAAGGTCAGGACTTCCTTCGGGTCTGCTTGAGGAAGTGTCGCGTGCCACCGAGCAAGCTCCCTCGCGACGCCGCGGAAAATTCTTGTCTCAGACATGTCGCCTTCAGAGCAGACTCGCCCAGAGATGAACTGATACGCATGCCCATTGCTGAAGCGAACCAGTGGTGATGAGGACAGTTGACGCTCAGCCAGGAGCTTGTGCACCCTGAGTTCCTCTGTCGCGACATGTCACGTTAGACACGAATCCAAAACAGAAGTTCCAGACGAGATTGACAGACAGAGGCTGGAGGGGGGAGGGTACGTACTCTCGCGATCAATGGTGATGTCCGTGCCATCTCCGTAGACCTTGATCAGCACCGCATCTGCAGTGGATGCATCGATCGTAACCTTGAAAAGCTGCCAATTTTGCTCCGTTTAGCGCAAAAGGTCCCGTGTACCTGGGAGGTCGGTATGAGGCAATACTCACACCATTTGTCGTGCCCTGAGTCAAAGCGGAAATACGCATATCGTCGATCTTCCGATCGGGGAACAGGAGCGGAAGAAGCGACAGGGCTGACTCATGAGGATCTGACGTATCAAAGACAACATCCTTGAACGGGATATCCATTCTCCACTCTCGGCAGTTCAACAAAAAAAGAGATACTGGGTAAACAAATAATATCCAATAAGAGGTAAAAGTAAAAAAAGGTAGGGAGGAGTAAAGATGGGAAAGGCCTTAAAGTAGCTGTGCCTCTGGGTGCAGCCGCCCGTGCCGCTTTTCAAGGGCAGGCTGTAAGCAGCAAAGATCGACGCTGAGGCTGCGGCTGAGATAAGACAGAAGCAAATAGTTTCTTGGCCCGTGTCTCACACTAGATGCAGATCGAGAGATGCTGTAGAATGGGAAGGGAGGGAGTGATTGGAGGAGGCTGGTTATAAGACACTGTCTTGTTGCTTACTGTGGCCCCGGCACCTGCGACCCGCCAGAAAGGATCATTACACCGCATCCTTGGAAATATTGGACAGCCACATCGGAGACCGAGGCCTATCGAAATATTCTCGCGTCTCTCTATCAATGATTGTCAAGAGCTAGTCAGAGCGATATACGCATCACTGATATCATCGGGGTATATAAGGAGAAAGGCACGCGACACAATGAATCTTCACATCATCAACACTTCAGTACTACATCATGGCTCCTACAAACAGTCTTCTCTACAAAAACTTCCAGAAACATCCCGCGGCTCTCATTGAGTCGACCGAGGGGATTTATCTCAACACTAGAGATGGGCGCAAGATCCTAGACGCTACGAGTGGCGCGGCCGTTGCGTGTCTGGGCTACAATAACAAGGACGTTCAGAAGGCTGTTGTAGAGCAGCTTGTGAGTGTTCCGTACTGTCACCCGGGCTTTTACAAGACGCAGGCCGCAGAAGATCTTGCAGATTTTCTCGTCGAGTCCACGAACGGGCTCATGTCCAAGGCTGTTCTTTGCGGATCAGGTAAGCCTACGCAGTGATTTCGCTGGATGACGGAGTGCTGATTGAAGTTTAGGATCCGAAGCCGTCGAAGTCGCGCTCAAGCTTGCGAAAACGCACTTTTCGCACCTCGCTATTCCTCAGACTGAGCGGAGCCACTTCATTGCTCGTGTTGGGGCATGGCACGGCGCTACTCTTGGTGCGCTCACGCTGGGCGACTTCAAAGTGCGGAAAGATCCCTTCGTGCAATTGATCTCGCAGAATTCCTCGCGCATTTCGGCGTGTAGTTCGTACAGGGGACAGCGCGACGGTGAAGATGACGAGGCGTATGTTGCGCGCCTTGCCCAAGAGCTCGATGACGAGTTTTTGAGGATTGGGCCTGATAAAGTCTGTGCTTTTGTGGCTGAGACTGTCGGAGGGAGTGTAAGTCGTCCGTTATCTTTATCTGGATCTATTCTGATCTGATATTCTTAGGCGAGCGGTTGTGCTATGCCGTTGAAGGGATATTTCCCTGCTATGAAGGCCGTTTGCGAGAAGTACAACGCTCTTCTCATTCTTGACGAAGTCATGTGTGGAATGGGCCGTACAGGCACTCTTCATGCTTGGGAGCAGGAAGATGTCGTCCCTGATATCCTTGTCGTCGGAAAGGGCCTCGGTGCTGGATACGCTCCTGTCTCTGCAGTAATGATCAACTCCAAGCTTGTTGAGTCGTTCCAGAAGAGCGGCAAAGGGTTTGCCCATGGCCAGACCTACATGGCCCATCCCCAAGCAGCCGCCGCCGCCCTCAAAGTCCAACAGATCATCCGCGATGAAAACATGGTATCGCACGTCCGCTCAATGGGCGCATATCTCGGCTCCAAGCTCAAAGAGCGCCTCCTCCCCATGCCCTACGTCGGCGACATCCGCGGCCGCGGTCTCTTCTGGGCCGTTGAGTTCGTGACCAACAAAAAGACCAAAACACCCTTTCCCTACGATCTCGGGCTCAACAGCCTGTTGCACTCGCGCGGAATGAGCGCTGGGTACGAAATTGCGCTGTTTAACGCTAACGGGGGGTATGATGGGTACAGTGGAGACCACTTTCTGATCTGTCCGCCGTTCATCGTGACGAAGGAGGATATTGATGAGATTGTGGAGAGGACGGCGAGGGTGGTGGAGGATACGTTTGAGGAGTTGGGTAACTCGGCGGTTTGGGAGAAGATTACCCTGCAGATGGAGATTGACGAGGTTCAGGTTGAGGTTAAGCCTATTGGGGCGATGGTTGCTGCGCAGTGAGGCGAAAAGTTTATAGACTGGTCTTTGTATTTGGTAGAAATCTGATGATTACGTGTTGTTTATAAACTTGTGGGTGAAGTACGCAGTTGTTCTGTCGCAAGGTTTGGTGGTCAACTTTTTGTAAGATTGCCGTTGCAACGGTGCGCCTCAAACGAGCCACCAGAGTTTCCTAGCCACAAACTCTCGTGACCCAATTAATCATCATCGTGTGAGAAACTCGGTCTCCAGAAAAAAAACCCAGAAAGCCGGATAGCATCACTATTAACTTGAATGTCAACCGCTTCAGACAACGGGAGGCGATTTGCAATATCCGATCGATTTCAACCGCACCAGTGTTGAGCTCACGATCTAGGCACAGATTTCGCGCTGCTGCTTAACAATTCCGGGCGAATGGTTTAGTGGTATAATACTCCCTTAGCAAGGTTCGTCCATCGGATGTTCGCATCTGGGAGTGGTCCAGGGTTCGATTCCCTGTTCGTCCAACGTAGGTGGTTAGATTCCACCAGATTCCACTTTTTGACATTTACAACACCGTCTGTTTTTTTGTTTTTTGCATCATATATTGTGCCTCTTTGCGAAGAATCAGCAGCTGAATTGAGTTACTTTGAGCGTCGTGAAGTATGCTGACAGACCTCCACCTATCTCCTTCCACTGGGTTCAAAAAGTTGACGATCGGACTGCAGCTCAACTCTTGCCTGTTGCAGTCTGATGCATTGATCAATGGAGAGAAAGAAGTCGAGTCAACGCTTTCTAAAAACACCAGGTTCTCCATTGAACTCGAAATGGAAAGCACGACACGTCCTCTACGCCTCTGATGGGTTATCCAAACTTGCTTTCTCAAGTCTCTCCCGCAATGTTTCTCCCTCTCTCATCATCTCATCATCAATAACGCCCGAAACGAAACCGAACAAGGCACTTTTATTCTATTCTCTTCACACTTAAAAACATCTTCTACGTCACGGCAATGAACGTACCGACATTAACCGTCGATTCGAGAAACATAGCCTATCATGGAGGCAAACTTCTCGAAAAGATATCTCCTGCTGACAGCAGAAAGAATGATGGCGTCTTCGGAATTAGCCTCTACAGGCACGCGACCCAGATAATAGCCTCTCAGAATGGATTCATCTGGACTGCAGCAGAGTCCTTCGACAGGCAAACTGGGATTATCCTTCGGGTGGATGATATCTGGCTTGCTGTTCTTGCACAGCTGAAACCCTTTATCTTCCAGGCCGTTTGCCCTGACGCAATGCAGCATGTCCTGGACTTTACTACAGCAGAACTCAAAAACACACAACTGGTGGCCAAGCGCTTGTACGATATGGTCCACGTGATGTTTGGTCCCATGGTCGCGAACCTTCTTATTCCCCATTTCAGCACCACCAGGTCTACGGATGCCGGGGCCGCCGCTCTCATACTACTCGGCACAAATTGCCAAGTTCAACACCATCGGAGATTCGACAAGCCCCTGGAACCTGATGTTCGCGCGCCTATTATAGTCGTCGGAAGTACGGAGGACTGGGATAAACTGCGTGAGACCTTCGCGATACTCAGAACCTGGTCCCCAGAATTTGAGGAGATGATATCCCGTCATTCAAGGTTTCTGGACGAAATGCTACAAGCTGGTCGTCAACCCAATTATCCGACCCCTCAAGTTACGGCTGATGAGCTGAACCCTAGACCATAGCGGGAATTCTGGGACTATATGCTCAAGGTGGAAGACGACGGACGGCAGACTGTGGGATGGCTTCTTAATTTTTTTGATCCGAGGAAAATTGCACAACCAGGACTATTTAGATTCAATCTTAACATGCCTTCTGCTGTTTCAACAATACCTATTAAGGTCGACTGTGGCCAAGGTCCCAGGAATTGTACAATGGTTGGAGGTTTACTCGGGCATTCCCGTGACAGCTCAGGTGTTGTCGACCCAGAGACTCGACGTGGATTCCATATTGTTCAGCCGATGTCCGGATGGCTTGTCTACTACGACAAAAGTCCCGAAACGGTGAAAACGGAGGAGGTTATTGTGATTGAGGATTAAAGGATTAGAGGACAGAGTTGATTGAGAATCCAGGGCCTCAGAGTCCCATACAGCTCTCGACTCTAAGTAGGAGACGCAAGCGAGAAAAGAGAAGCGCAATCACGTATAAAAAGCGTTATTAATGGTTCAATTATATACAGGGAATGAGAATAAATTCTGGCAGAATAAGCACCATCTGTTAAACTGTCTTTGCTCCTCATACAACGCACCAACTCCCATATATTCCTTATCACATCACTGATTTCCAGGCGGGCTTTCGACCTAGGTCGGTATTTAGCCCGATCTATTGGAATCTGAACTGAGCAGTGGTGACATCAGTGAGTACGTTCTCATTTCCATAGAAGATATTGTTGCTCTCAATGTGCCAATAGATAGGCGTCGAACCACTCTCAGACGCGCACGACAGAAAGCCCGCGACGACGTCGCATTTGACGAAGTACCGGTACTGGTTGTTCACAATATTCTGATAGGTATCAAACTGGAACGAAAGTTGAGGGCCAAGTGGGATGACGGTCTGGAGGTAGTTTTTCGTGCCACCAATGGTAGTGGTGAGGCGACCGGTGGACGGCTCAAGGATGAAGGTTGCGGGGGTGTCTCCTTGATCGCTGAGATACTGGCCATTGAGGTAGGTATCTGTTACGGTTCCGTCGGAGAGGACGGCGACGATGGGGGTTCCTTCGGGGACGGAGGTGGTGGTGGTAGTCGCAGCGGCTGTTGTAGTTGTTGAAGGCCTGCAGAGTCCCGCGAGAGCGAAGCCGGCCTGGGTTGAGAGCAAGAACAGAGCGAGAGACCGTACGGAGAAACGCATGGTGATAACGAGTAAATGGGGTCAGCGAGAAAGCGAGTGTGATGACTGCGGTGCCAAGACTGGGGAACAGATCTCTGTCTTAAAGATCTTCAGCAAAGGGGTTCTTAATTTCGTAAATCTGTAACTATCGGATGCTAGGGAGAGACTATTCACATTTGGTGCCGATCGGCCGGTACACTAGCTACAATATGGCGCTGTGTTGAGCTATAGGGCTGGAAGGTCCAGCTATCGACGCCACGCTCATGAGTTAGCGGCTGCTTTGACAAGATAATTGGGCATGATACGAGATTTTGCAAAAATATCCAACTATGAATGAGAGCCGTTGATTGCAATTTAATTCAAAGTGAACTAAAGTGAAGTCTCGTCTGTGGTTATACAAAAGTAACTCCTTTCTTTAAGCTGACTGAGCTCGATGCTCCTCATGCTTTCTAAATAGACCAAGTCTGTGCAGCACGTTGTGCCAGAGCATCATTCGAGCCATCCTCAACGACATCATAAGTAGGCTCATCAGTCCAAAACTCATAATCATTTGCCTTGTTGCCAGGCTTGCTGATCTGCCAGGGCATCCACGGTACACCGAGACCATTGAACACATCTATATGCTGGCCGACAGTGGTAGACTTACTGCTCCCAGTCGCACCAAACTCCTCAAAGAGCATGAGTTTGTTGGCGCTCTTGGCGCGCTGCAGCGCGATTGGGCTTTTGTTCTTGAATTCGTTGACGCCCATGTAGGAGTGGATGGTGACGAGGTCCAAGGCCTTGCAAGCCCAGTTCTCTGGAATATCTGAGTTGGGAAATTCATTGCCGCCACCTACGATTTTGTGTTAGCGATGGAAAGATAACTCCCGGATGCCATAACAACTTACCAGTGGAGATCAGAACCTTGCTGCTACCCATGATGCCCCGCATGAAGGTAGCTCTATCGCACCACCACGACGGATGAGGTGGAATATTGTTGTTTAAATGACCCTGCCCTTCGTTCTGGATATTGAACGCGAAGATATGGCTGCTCAGGTCTTTCCACGCTGGACTTCCGCTGATAAGTGTGTTCTTGTGTTCCAGAACGTGACGGATCCGATTCTGAAAATCGGAAATGCAATTCTTGTCCGAGTACCAGAACTCGACGTTGTTGGCACTGGCTGGCTGGGTGTTGCAATCTACTGCAGGCAGCTTGTATTTATACACGTAGGCATCACTTCCCCAGCAGCCGAGCTGGTAGCGATCATGGATCGCGATGGTGAGCTTAATGCCACGCGCATGAGCTTCTACCATGAGTTGATCTATGGCTTTGAGCTGGGTGTCGTCCCAGACGCCCACGGTTTTGGGTTCAATGTCAGGCATCGCGACTGAGCCAGTGTTCTTGGCATTTTGGCCAGTTGGTGAAATGAAGATTCGAAGGATCTTCAGATTTGCATCCTTGATGGCGTCGAGGACTTCCAATCTATCCTGCCTGGATAAACATCAGTTTATATCATCATTGGTACATGGAAGAGCTAAAATTACTGCTTGAAAGCATGGAGGAAGAAGGAGTTTACACCTGCGAAGCTATTGCCTTGTTGGCGAACGGGGAGCTCGGAGCCATGAGGAGTGGCTCCTGCAAGTAGAGCTTGACCCAATGCGAGAAGGCCGAGACTCTTCATTGATATCAGGTATGGTGGATAGTTCAGAATGAAAATAGTACTCTGAATGTGCTCATCTTGCAATCTTGGAGGGTTGTAATATCGTCTTATATAGAACTTAACTATAGCGTCCCCTACCTCCTGAAGGTTGCATTAATCCAAGTTTCATAGAAACACTGTGAGCTTGGTCCCAGCGTCCAACTCTACCTGTCATGAGCTTCCGCTTTAGGTGGTATCCGTGGTTCCGTGCCCGGAATAGCAAGGAGGACTGGCACAGGGATTTGTGATATAAGATCCTAAACAAGCATCGGAAGATGTACACCCTTGTTTCTTCCGTCAATAAATTAATCAACTCGACATCGTCATCTTATGTTACCACTTTATGTACCCCGCATTCTAACTCCTTTTCGCAGTGCGTGGGCTGCTAGGGAATAATATGAAATCTTGGCTTTGACATGGCCTTGAACGGAATTACAAAATACCATCCTAGTGTGTAACAGAATCTCGGATTTCAAATCTAGGCTGCCGGGATAAGGATCCATCGGCACTTGGAGTCACCTTGGACGCTAATACAAAAGTCCGGCTTAGCCCTTGAGGGCTACCTGGCTTGTTTCAAATATACCTGTAAAATAAACCACGTGGGCAATTGTATAGGCAGCTGGTATACTGCCTGAAGTGGGTTTACAAGAGTGTTATTTTGAGTTGATAGAACTGACTGCTGATGCTTACATCACGCGCCTTACTAGTAACATAAACCGTGTTCCCTGTGATCTCCTTATACACATTAATCCATAATGAGTTCGGATGTGGTTAAGGATAAGCTTTAATCATTAACTTTCACCGAGTTCTAGTTTGTTCTTCCTTATGCAGGAAAAGTAAGCGTAGCTCGCTGTATTCTAGTAGCTAAGACAGCTATCTAAAATACCTGCATCTATCTATACATCGTAAGGTTCACTATAGAAACCAGAGTATTAAGCTCATTAGTATTGAGCTGCTATTTAACACATTATCGTCAATCCGCTATTGGATTCCTTACCCGTAGAAGAAATTTCACCCGCTGATGTATTGATGTTGGAAAAATTGCAGTTAATAGCAGCTTGTTAGACACATCAACACTAAACCTATCAGGCTCATGATTCAATCTCTCAGATGACCAATCATTGTGAACTATTTAACACTGAGGCTCTGAGATCCGTCGCGTACTCGCTTTGCGTGGATTCTTGGCTGCAAAAACAGCGGTCAGTTCCTCCAAGCTCCGGCCCTTGGTCTCAACAAAGAAAAAGTAGATGAAGGCGAACTCAAACAGATCCCAAAACACAAAAAACACGTAGCTGTAACAGAAATTATTGGTTAGGGGCATAATTTATGGTGTGGCTTCAAAGATGTACTCACAACCAGTAACGAATGTTCTTCATAGCAACCGGAGCCGCGAAAGTGTTGACGAACCCCGCGCAGCCGGAGGTTATCATAAAGACCATCATGCCATTGGCCCGCATATCATCTGTCTGTGTCAGTGACAGATCATAGAAGAAAGCAGTGTGCCAGTAGGAAACTTACTAGCCAAAACCTCTGCTGGATAGATGGGCTGCATTGGAGTGAACCCGACTGCAAAGACAACCCCAAAAATGAAGATGAACGCAATGCTTGCTGAGCTAGATGGTGTGCTGCCAGAGCGCTCATACTCAGCTGCCGTGGCAGCAACAATAGCGAGCGCAATAGACATGCTCAGACACGAGCCCATCAACATCTTACGTCGTCCAACAATATCGTGGAGACGAGCTTCATCACCATTGTAAGCGAAGGAAGTTGCCGACTTTGTGGATTTTACATACCTCCAATTGTAGCAGCCACCCATCCGGAGAGTGCATAGAATGCATTCAACAAAAGAACCATGTTGGTAGAGGTTATCCCGACATTCTCGACCATCAATGGGAGATAGTAACTCGAAACGTTATTGCCGGAGAATTGACCAAACCACGACATGGCGATGACTAGCATAAGTCGATAACGGCGAGCGCGAGACTTGTAAAGGCTTCGTAGGTCGAAGCAAGCCCACTGGGAACGGCCTTGGATTTCGATGAGTGAATCCTGGATCTCTTGCATTTCGATGGCGACAATCGGGTGCTCTGCGTCGCCATTTGCGTGATGCTTGATAATAAACTCGCGCGCTGCTTGAGTTCTTCCTTGAGCAACCTGCCATCTTGGACTCTCAGGCAGCATCCAGCTACCGAGGCAGACGAGTCCGGGACAGAGCATCTGCAACCAGAGGGGAAGACGCCACTTGATGTTGCCGCTCAAATGGATATTGGCGCCGTACAATGCTAGTACCTGGTAAGCAAGATTCATCAACTCGTGTTAAAGAAAGACTGGGTAATGTACTGAATGTTGCAATGATGCTTCCCATATAGTATAAAGTGTTATATGTTCCTGCCACTGTAGCTCGTTGTAGAGGAGGAGCAATCTCGACGAGAAGCATCGGCGCAGCGACGGTGTTGATAGTCGAGAAGAAGCTGAGGAGGAATCTCGCGGCGATAAACGAGGACAAAGTCGGGGCTACTGCAGTAAAAACAGCAGATACACAGATGAGGAACGAGCTGGCAGCGAGAGTCAGCCTACGGCCCCTCCAGTCGCATACCCAGGTGAACAAGGCGCCGGCCATCTGTCCAATCTGGAAAATGGAGAACACCAAGCCAGTTGAGGTCGACCCAGTATCACCCAGCCCGTAGTATTCCTGATACTCTGAGAGAACATTAATCGAACCCATGAGCGAGCCATCGTAACCATTCATGGTCGAACACAGGTAGATGAGCGCACAAGCCATGTACAGCTTGAGATGGCCTTTGCCCCATGGGGACGGAGCTCCTACATTGCTGAGCGCGGTCGCTATGGCCTCTGGGGTCTGCACTGCTTCTTTCTTCCCGTTTGCGACATCTTGAACATGCTCACTGTTAGACTGATCAAGCTCTTTCGACATGGTTGAGTGGTGGACAAGGTGTACGCTGAGGAACTGAATGTAAAGATAAGACTGTGGGTACTACAGGTCGATCCCTCATGATCCATATATACATTGCAACTGTACTATGCTTCTTATTTTAACATAAAAGGACCGGCATGCGGGGATTACTGGAAGGGGTAGGGATCTCAGGACGGTGTGGATCCGCACTAGGACGGGGTTACACATTTCCGCAATACCGCGTTAGCTCGTGACCCCAAGGAGCAGGAAGATGCACAGTAGTGGGTTGCATTCTTCATCTCGGCCTGTTGGTGGACTGACAGTGGTTGCTGATGTGTGAGAAACTGGTGTAACGTGACATATTGACGCAGCTTGTACGCAATTAGGGCTCTTTAGTCGATGATCGTAAGAGACAAAGTGGCATTGCATAATCTTTTGAGACCCCAATGTAACTCCAAACACACCACGTCTAAGCTTAGTCTCTGCTTGTTTTCTATACTCTTGTTTATTCTTTTGGTTAATTTTCTACCATGACTGTCGCAACGTTGATATAGGCACTGGTCGAGAATTGAAAC
Source organism: Fusarium lyarnte (nom. inval.) (assembly GCA_014898885.1). Classification (NCBI taxonomy): domain Eukaryota; kingdom Fungi; phylum Ascomycota; class Sordariomycetes; order Hypocreales; family Nectriaceae; genus Fusarium; species Fusarium lyarnte (nom. inval.). The sequence goes on from JAAVUB010000117.1 coordinate 47,589, forward strand.
GTTATATAAGGGCGATGGCGCCTGACCACACGTGGACAACCTCTCGACAATTTTCCAGCTGGATCCATTGAAGAACAATGCATTTTCCGATATAGGCCTCCTGGCAACCAAGTTCTTACGAGTTCTCGACGATACAAAACCCAATCACTGCGCTTGATGTCGAAAAGATCAGTGAGCACTCTTGGACGAACGACACCAGTTACCGCGGTCCTACCATCTCGAACAATCCGGACACTCTCGCTTACGTGCAATTAAGCGGCACAACCATCTTGAGAGCAACAACACGTTTCTCAGCCATCGAATAGACATAACCGCTTTACTTAAGGCACGCGAGAGCAACATTATTTCGATCGAGTTCGACAGCGCGTATTCTACTATATAGTAAAGAGACTACTTTGTAGTAAAGAGAGATGCAGCAGAGCGCTTCAAAATAAACGCCAGAAGCGAGACTCGAGATATCACATATACACAAAAGCAACGCTCGCGTTGATTACCTCTGGCGACCTGAGTACCATAAAGGGGAAGATTGCAGCCGAGATCGAGAGTCTAGTAGATGAAACCATCCACGCAATAGGTTACGGAGACGAGCACATCTTTCGCGTCTCTCAGTGAGCAGCAGAGAATTACATGAATGCATTGGAGGTCAAGTTTGGTTAATACACCTATTGCGATCCAGCTTGTCCATTGCTAACAGAACTAGGAAACCTAAATCTCGAGTATGCCGCTGGTATCGGCGAGCAGTGGCTTTACGCCGTTGCGGTCCAAGCATTATATCGGGACACAGCTCAACATCTTGGAGACAAGGACAGGCCACAGGGGGAGCCAGCTTGGGCGAGAGAAAGGCGACTACGGATATGCGTTGGACTTCTGCATCAACCATATCGATATTTTCTACGCTGTCTCTTGCTGGGTCCCAGGTTATAGCTTTCTTCCTAGTCTAGATCTAGGTCAACATCACACTTAGCTCTCTAATTAATAGTAATTGAGTTTCAGCAAGGCCGATATCTTGTGTCTTATCAGCGCTAATCTAATTCCTTTAAATGAAGTTGTGCTAACGAAATAGTGAGTATAAATAGCCTCGGACATGCCGTGAGCTAGGACGGAAATCTGTATTTCCTGACTAGTGCCACCGAATGCCGGCTGCCGTCACTTTCCATCTTCGGTATAGCTTATGCTTGGCGACACTGCCGAGGTTTCTATTTGACGCCATGTGGCTGGAGCCTTCTTGGTTATTACTCTTTACTAAGAAGCATCTGTGACTTGTTCCAGTACTTTCTCTTTATCAAAAGGGAGGAGTATCGCCAACTCCTCGGGAGTCTGCGCCAAATTCGGATCTCAGTAGTGGATGCTACCTCTGCTGCTGTCCTGAGCTCTGAAACGAGCCCTTGCAGAGTAGAACGCCTTCTTGCTACTGTGGGCCACTAAATCCCAACTAAACCTGTTGCCTAAGCTTGTTGCGCACGATGCTCTTGGTAGTCAGGCCAGCTTTCAGCCCAAACCTTATGTTCTAAACTGTTGACAAAAGGCTTGTTTTTGCCCTCCATGTCCCTTGAACCACTTGGAACTCTTCTCCTTAAGATCGGGGTCGAATTTCAGTGATGGAACCCCCTCTTGTCTCCAGAACCGGTCGACAGCCCCGGGCCACTTCATCGTGCGCCGAATGCAGACGTCGTCGTGTCAAATGTGAAGGCCAGACCTTTCCCTGCCGACAATGCATCTACTACCTCGTCCCACATTTGTGCCATTACCCTGCAAGGAAAAAGAGGCACAATGTATCTATCAAGTAAACGCGCCTCTAAACAAGTGGGCCTGCCCTGATACTGAACTAACACAATACACAGATCTCACGCCGAACTTACCGATAACTACGCCAAGGCCAGGAAGGTCATCGAAACGTTGTTCCCCTCAAGTTCACTGGATGAACTCTCCTCCATGACCCGTCAGCAACTGCTGATACGACTACAAGCACCTCCACCTGCTCCTGAGACCGAGCCGCAAGACCATCTGCAAGTTTTGGAACCATCAGCGGGACAAAACTTCACTTGGGACGAAGTATCTGAGACAGATAGTGAGACGTCGCGAGTGGCAGACGACGTCAACGGACTGGCTTTCTCACGGCAGTCACTCAATGCTTCATACTTGGGTATATCCTCGGTCCCTACCATCTTGAAAGTCATTGCACATCTTTCTCCTCATGTCCAGCAACAAGTTCCCAAAGGCCCCGAAGCTTGGCGGAGACCATCAAGCCTGGCTGCCAGTCCAGGCGACATGGACTGCCTGCAACTAGATGAGATGTCACTTATAAATGCGTACTTCAGCCACGTGCATCCCGTCGTCCCAATGGTCGACGAAGCCGACTTTCGTCAGCGGTATCTTCAATCCCATACAGAAGAGGATGAAGCCGGTCCATGGCTGGCTCTGATGAACATGGTGCTCGCTATGGGCTCAATGGCATCAGACTCAGTCCACTTCAGCGCGCACAACCCTTTTTACAAGCGAGCTCTCCCTCATCTCAATATCAACTCGTTTGGTTCCGGCCACCTCTACATGGTTCAAGCACTGTCTCTGTATAGTGGCATGGTTCTTCACTTTCTCAACAAGCCGAACATGGCAGTAGCTGTTATGGGAGCAACCCTGCAGATGGCTGTCGCAATGGGCTTGCATAGAGTTCGGGCTTCGCAGTCCTCTACGACCACCGCTTATCATCCTGCGAATGGCTCGACCGCCACACGGATACGTACGTGGTGGTCTATTCTGTGTCTAGAAACGTGGGCTTCGTCTACTCTGGGACGTCCTAGTGAGGGATATTGGGATCCAACTATATCATTAACGTCACCCATGTCAGCCTTCCAAGATCTGGTAAGCCACACTGACCGCTATTATTCAGATGGCTTTGCTAAGATGCCTTGTTGCATCCCAGGATCACGAAACGATATCCCTTGCCGCCAGCGAAAGATTCTGTAGGATTGCTAGACGTGTACAACAGCGACTCGCCAGGTTACCTCTAATCAGCCCAGATGAAGTTGACGAATTCGATCGCGAACTCGTTGCTTGGAAAGACTCGTTACATGTGCTTCTGGCTCATCGTGATCAGTGTCCGCCAAGTGTCAATACCGCGCGAGCGACTCTTTGGTGGAAATGGATCACAACTCGACTCACACTCTACCGCCCAGCCTTATTAATCACAGCGCTGCGTCAGAAGCCATGGGGCCAAGAAACTACCCGCGAAGCGATCCATGCACGAAAATGTATTCAGATTGCAAAGGAGGGAGTTGATCTAATGACCTTGGATTGGGTTCCGAACCAATTCGTTTGCTGGAATAGCGCTTGGAACCTGTTTCAGGTGTCATTGGTCCTCGTTCTAGGTCTTATGTCAGACAAAGTAGAAGCAGATAAATTAGGCTGCCACGGATCCCTTTGTCGTGCGATTGACCTATTCGCTCAGATGGAGCCTCTCGACTCTGGTTGCACTCGCAGTCGAAAGCTTCTTCGAGGTCTGTTGGATAGCATACAGGGTGTTGAGACAAACAATGCCTCCTCGATGTCTGACACTTTAGATTTATCAATATTTGAGTATCTTGGTACAGATCTAATTTGGGAAGATATGGATTGGCTAGGATACTTTTAGGCTGAGTTTGACTGAACTTTACTTCTGATATCAGGTCAGAAAATAAATTTACCGAGAAAGGATTTTCCACGATGCCTTTTCACACGTTGTAGTCTTATGGATGTATCTTTAGTAGTGATAGATTGAGCGATGGAAATATTTGCATAACATGAGCATCTAGGTCTCATATTGCCAATTGATATTAACTGCTCTACAGGGTAAACTCTATATACACGAACAAAATGCTCTTCAAGAGCTTAGGCCTTGACGGTAGCACCAGTAATGCTAATAGTATAGTCAAGACCCTTAGAAACCTCGGCACTCAAATCAAAGCCATCGTACAGAATAGGCTTAGCAGGAGCATTGGCAACAACAATACTGACATCGTCACCAGCCTGAACAGGAACAGTACCAGCTCCATCCTTAAGTATAACGTAAGAAGACTCGCCGCCCTCACGGTAGATGGCAACAGTAGCGACAAACTCAGCATTGGCAGAAACCTTGACCTCCAGTGAAGTGGCGGTGACGTCGAGGGGGATGATGTTGGCGCCCATGTAGCGAGGTTGACGATCAGCCTTGGGCTTGTAAGATCCAGTCCCGGCGGCTTCCGTTGGCGAAGGGGATATCAGCGCGCTGTTGAAAGAAAACCTCTTGAGCAGTAGGATGACCGATGTCGACGTAAGCCATGCGAGCCCAGTAGCGACCGACGATTTCACCAACGGTAGCATTTTGCGAAACGCGAGCAAGAGTGTGAAGAGGAGTCTCGTTGCTGTCCTTCTCGTACTGCAGTTGCAACTGTCTAATAGTGTCTTGACCCAGACCAGCAAAGTCATCAGGGTTATACGTCAAGTAAGCCAGAAAAGGCCAAGCCTGGTAGTAATTCCCAGTATCGACGGATCCATCGACAATAACCTGGTGAGAATCACCAAGAACCTTCTTAAGCTCGATCTCAGTAGGCGAAGTCTCCTGGTTATGGTTCTTTCGCGCAGGTGCGCAGATGTCAGAGGTCTTGTATGTATCGGCGACCCAGTTGGCGAGAGTCTCCCACCAAGCCCCAGTTCGGCCCTGGTTTACCCAGGCCTTTTGGTGATAATGCATGCCATGACCATACTCGTGGACAGTAACACCCGGAACAGCAAGGTACTGATCAACAACCTCCAGGTACGCCATGCCCGTTGCCTGATCACTATGCATCACACCCGCTGCACCAGATAAGTCTCCAACAGTGTAGACATTAGTCTTGTACTTCGGTCCAGTATCAGTCTCATCGTCGAACGAAAGACCAGGCGACCGCCATTTCAGCGTTCCGACGAAGCACTCGTATGCTGCTTCGAGCATGTCGATCGCTTGGGCAGTTGCATCGACGGAACCGGCGTAGATGCGGAAGTGCGCTGAGTCCTTGAAGTTGGAGCCACCAGGGCCGACGTTCGGATTCGCGGTGTATGTCTCTGCTGCCGCTGGGGCATCGGCCGTTTGGGTCACGGCCTGGGGAAGGGCGTGGGCTCCAACGGCGAGGAGGGTTACAGTGGCAGACTTGAAGAGGCCCATTGTAACGAGTGAAGAAACGAAAGTGATATTTCAAAAAACAGAGAAACGAATGAGGGATAGCTGACGAAACGGGATGACTATCTGGGCGATCATCTTGTTTTTATGCTTGGTTCATGCTTAACTGGGACGTGCGAGGCGAAGTTCCTCCATTGGTGGACTTTCGAGGTTTCAATATATAGCGGTTTCAATATGGAGTTTCAGAACAGGGTATTTGATATGTTTAATTGTCTACATGAGAGAATTCGTTGAGGATCATCGATATGCCAAGAGAAACGGGGGCTGTTTGATTGCAAAGTGGCATTGACGATGTTTCATCTCGGGGTATTTGACACCGAAGCTTCCCTCAAGCTTCTAGAGCCCAACTCCCCATGATTTGAATATTATACCAACCATATACCACAGAAGCAACGGCATGAGTCTAACTGAAAGTCGCTGTAGACTTTAAGCCTGTTTGAGCCGAATTGTTGATCTGGTGATGAGACACGTCATAGCCGATGATTACCCGCCGCATCACGCAATGACCCATGGGTCATCCGGTCATGACTCCATCTCATTACGCATCGACTCATCCTTGTTTCAACATCCTCAATACAACCCTCTTCTATAGCTGAATTTCCAATGTCTTCAGAACGCGCTGAAGAGGCGAGTCAGCAGCCTCTTCTGGCTGAGCATCGCCAAGCAGATCACGATGCAGCCGCCTCGCGGGGTACTTTTACGCGTAACCTCGGCGCCATCGAAGCCTTCGGTATAGTCGTGAGCATCGTCATCGGAAGTGGTGTTTTTACTTCTCCTGGCTCGATTGATACGAATGTTCCGTCCCCGGGACTGGCGTTGGTTATTTGGTTGGTTGGAGGTGTTTTGGCCTGGACGGGCGCTACGACGTTTGCTGAGCTTGGGACGGCTATTCCTGGCGAGGGTAAGATTCGCCCTGGTTGTTTTCGTCGAGTTTTTCTAACGGGTACAGGCGGTGTTCAGCCATATCTTCAGCATATATATGGCGATGTCTGGGGCTTCCTCGCAGCGTGGACATGGATCGTCACCGTCATGCCAGCAACGCTAGCAATCCTCTCCATCGTCTTCGTCGAGAGCGCCTACTCAGCCGCAGGCGTCATAAACGAAGACCACCGTTTATCGCACAAGCTCCTCTCTATTCTCGTCCTCATTGTGATGAGCGTCGCAAACTCCATCAGCACGAAAGCCAGCACCAGGCTAAACGGCTTCTTCGTGGTTCTCAAGTTTGTGAGTATTCTTGTCGTGGTCATGGCTGCCTTGGCTGTCGTCGGCGTGCATGCTACGCATCCTGATAAAGAAGTTGGTGGAGGTGATTGGTTTAAGAAGAATTGGTTTGAGTATCGTGATACGTATAATCCGAATGGGCCTGATACAGACTGGAGCAAGTTGAGTCAGTGGGAGATCTTTGGACACTATTCTGCTGCGCTTTATGCGGCTCTTTGGGCTTACTCTGGCTGGGACAAGGTGAGTTCCCCATTGTTTATTACATGTCCTTTCGCTGATGTGACTAGGCCATCTATGTTTCCGCTGAGCTTTCACAGCCTGCAAAGCAACTTCCCCTTGCTATCAACACGTCGATTCCAACAGCTATTATCTGCTTTCTTGCAGCCAACGCTGGATACTACGTTCTTCTCCCATGGAACATTGTCAGCACCACTGATAGCGTCGCAGTCACTGCTCTTACACGTCTCTTGGGTAGAGGCTTCGGTATTGTCACGGCTGTTCTCATCTGTTTGGTCGTTGCAGGCTCTTTGCTTGGTAACTCCTTTGTCGCAAGTCGTATGTGCGTTGCTGCAGCAAGAAAGGCTTGGATCCCCAGTCTCTTCACTATCGTGGGCCGAATTGGCGTCCAGCCTGATGCTGGGGAAACCGAGGAATCTGAAGATGAGTCTACCAAAGAAGCTGGAGACGCGCCCATCAACGCTGTCATTCTTTCAGTTGTCCTCGCATCATTTTACATTCTCTTTGGAAGCTTTAGAGCTCTTTTGACCTTGAACGGTCTGGGAGAATACTCTTTCTTCTTCCTCACGGTCCTCGGTGCCATCATCCTACGATACCGCGAACCGGATCTGAAACGGCCTTACAAGACTTTTTCAATCAACCCAGTAGTGTTTGTGTTGGTCAGCGGGTTCGTGGTAGTTCGAGGTGCCATCTTTGCACCTGTCCAGGCGATTGTCATTCTTGTCATCTGGGCTTTGGGCATTGCCTTTTACAAGGCGCGACAGTACTGGGCTACGCGGTAGACTTGATCGCAAGTAGGTCGCGGAAGTATTTCGCGCAACAGACTTTGCTTTTATGGGGGACCAAGGTTGGGGCTGCCTCTGTCATAATTTGATGATAGAATTGGGCTATGGCGATATGAAATGCTTAGAATTTATGGGTGACACTCACCAAATGATAGCTAATTCTCGATACGCATAATAATTCAACGATTACTGACCGTTTCATCAGATCGCCTCCGCTAGCGGAGATTGTGCGGTTATTAATGCCGAGTATGGTAGTCCTCGCCGCACGCAATGCTTGTGGAGATGGCATCATCGTAACTAGTATCTGCTAAACCACAAAACCCGATTAGATCCAGCAATAGTATTGGATGCGAATACCCAATCTCGTCGGAAGCATGTAACCTATCGTATTTGTAAGAAAGATAGATGGTCTACCCCACGGAGTTAACGTTGATGTGCTCGCTGGATATTTGACGACTTGACCAGGATGCGACCCAGCTTTTTGGTAGAGGCCTTGTCATGCATGGCATGTAAGGGACCAGCATAAATTGGACGTCCCCCAACGTTTAGCCGTGGTGTCCGTGGCAATACTGGCTTCGAATAAATATGTCTGAACTATCTACGAGGAAATGGTACCATTGGTACTCGCCAACCGACACGCCAGAAGAGAAAAAGCTCATCCTAAAGCTTGACCTTCTACTGGTGCCTTATGCATTTGTACTATACTGGGTCAAATATGTCGACCAGACCAATATCAGTGCGTTCAACCCCCTCCTCCCAGTGGCCTTTCACTAATCCCAGCAGATAATGCTTACGTCTCTGGCATGGCAGAAGATCTAGGCTTTCACGGCAACGAGTTAGTCCAGTTCCAGACGATATTCGTGGTTGGAAACGTCGTCGGCCTTTTGCCGTTTATCTATCTGTTCCCTCGTGTTCCGATGCACATTCTAGTTCCCAGTCTTGACCTCGGTATGTCACTCATCACGGCGTGTTCAACTAACCGCTGACCTGATACCAGGATGGGGTATCTTTACCCTCCTTCAGTACCGCGCAACGAGCTACGCAGAGATCATGGCCTATCGCTTCATGGTCTCCATCTTTGAAGCATCATACTTCCCGGGCGTTCACTTCGTGCTCGGCAGCTGGTACAGATCAGATGAGATTGGCAGAAGAGGCGGTTTGTTTTATATCGGCCTGACTCTTGGCACGATGACCGCTGGTCTTCTCCAAGGTGCTGCGACACAGTATCTCGACGGCCATAACGGCCTCGCCGGTTGGCGATGGAACTTCATCATCAACGCAATCATCACGCTTCCGCTCGCTCTTGTTGGATACTTCCTTTGGCCTGGGACACCTGATAAGCCCAATCGCTTGGTTATGAAGAAGTCTGAGATCGCCCTCGCAAAAGAACGTCTCGAACGCAATGGGTCCAAGGTCCGAAGCACACCCTTTTCGTGGACTTTGCTCCGCCGCATCTTCACGAGCTGGCAGTTCTACATCCTCGTATTCTGGGACACTCTCTTCTTCAACACTAGTGCTAACTCAGCTGCTTTCCTGCTCTGGATCAAAAGCTTGGATCGTTACAACACAACCAAAGTGAACCAGCTAGGATCAATCAGCCCTGCTCTGGGCATCTTTTTCGTGCTGTTCATCAACTTCAGCGCTGATTTATGGATCGGAAGACCTGCGGCCATTACACTTGCATCGGTGATCAACTTCACCGGCCTTGTCATTCTAGCAATCTGGAACGTCCCCGAAGCAGCAAAGTGGTACGCTTACAGCGTCGGCTACTCCGCCGTCGCAGTGTCTTCAGTGCTTTATGGTTGGGCGAATACCATTCTTCGACATAACAATGAGGAGCGAGCTTTGACGCTTATTCTGATGACGGCTATAGCTACGTCGACTCAAGCTTGGATACCACTTCTTGTGTATCCAACCGTCGAAGCACCTCGCTTCCCGAAGGGTTATGTTTACTCTTCGGTCATGGTTGTTCTTCTTGTGGCTATGACTCAGGTAATTCGGGTTGTTTATGGCAGTCATGGGTAAGTAGGTTGTAAGGTGTTTGCAGAAATACACTAACACTTCTACAGGGAAAAGGTACGCACCCGGCGGCCTAGTCTCAGTGACGAGAGTGAAGAAGGTGAAATCGAGGCATCTCATGGATTGAGCATTGACAAAGATGCTGGGAAGCATATACAACCTTCCACGGTGGCTGTTTAGAGAGAATGTTTGAGGTCACTAGGTATGGACAAGGTAGCAACAGTAGGAGTGGAATGTCGGAGAGATCTCGGTATCATGAAATGGGAAGCTATTGAAACTAGGATCTCGTCAAGATACATTAAATTTACTGCTACTAAAACTAATCATGCTAAATCGGCACCAAAGTAGACCATAACATCAATACTATTCGGACACGTTGCAATGAAGTAAACGAGCTTTGAAAAACCACTTCTTCTGCTCAAACAACCGCCTAGGGAAACCCGCCGCCGAAAATGCCACCACCACCGAAAGGGTTCCAGGTGGAAGGGTCGAGGATCTTCTTACCCAAGTCTTCGAATTCTCCCCCTAGTGATTGGAAAGCTTGGCCAATCTGATCGGCGCTGAAGCCAATCTGACCCAGCAAGTCGTTGATCTGGTCGGCACTCCAGCCGTACGCCGTCTGCATGGCCGAGGCTATTGTCGCAGCATCGTTGCCAAACACGCTCTGCAGTGCCGAGGCCACTTCTTGAGCGGCGAACCCGACCTGCTGCATGGTTTGTGCGACAGCGGTGGCCGACATACCATACGCAGTTTGCAGACCACTCGCTATAGTGTTGGCAGCGAAGCCTGCGTCCCTCATAGTAGCGGCTGCCTGGTTGGCGTCTTGGTTGAAGGCATTTTGCAAGACGCTTGCGACGTTTTCAACGCCTGTGATGACATTCTGCTGGACCTTGTTGGCCCACGCGCCAGCCTCGTTCAACAGGTCGCCGAATATCTGACTGGCATTGCTCTCGATGTTGTTGAGGATGGCGTTGAGCAGATCACTTACGCTCGAGATGTTCACGTCGGCCGTGAAATCACCAAAGGTGCGCGTCAAGCCTTCGAAATCAAAGCTGCCCCCAACTGACAGCACGATGTCTGAAGAGCTTGTGTTTAGTGCGAAGTGTGCACCGACCAACGCTTGCAAAGGCAGAGATCCGAGACTTATACCACCGATCGAAGGTAGCGAAATATTGGCATTGAGGCCGTATTCGAATGAGGCCGCCAGGTTGTGGAAGTCCGATAGTGTGCAACTCATGTTGGAAGTCAAGATGCCTCCAAAACCCACCTCGAACTTGATGCCACCCGAGGTGATATCAGCTTCCAGGTGCCAATCCTCGACCTCAAATAGGTTGATAGCACCATTGATGTGCAGGAAAGGTGAGGCCATCGTCTGAATCTTCAACACGGCGCCACCCGGAGGCACCATCTGCTTCATCGTGGCATTTTGGAGCGCCTGCTTCTGCGCAGCCTTGGTGATGATCTGGTTGTTCTTGATGGGATTGCCATTGGCATCCACCTTCAAGCTAACGCCGGCGCCATCTCCCTTTATCGAGAATATGTTACCAAGCGACAAGGGAGACATCTCAATGTCGGCTTTTACCCCGTCAGTGAGGTTGAGTTCCACGTCGCCGTAGAAGTCAAAGCCAAAGATGTCTGCAGCGGCGCTGAAGCCATAGCCCATGTTGGAAAGGGATCCGTCAGGCAACACGACAGGTTCCATGGGGTTCTCAGACCATTGGAAGGAAAGGTCTGAAAATAGCACGGGCACGTCCACAGGGCATTGGGCGTTGGTGAAGACTGTATACACGTCCGTCAGGTGCATCTTGGGCACGTAGAAGGAAATGTAGAGGGGGTTTGGCACCTCCTCTATCAACTGGCAGACAACCACGAACGAGTCATCGTCAAGAGGCACGATGGTGTTGTTGCCAGCGTCGCCGATGTGCAGTTGACCTGACAAGCCAATTGCCGCACTTGGCGGCTCGAAGATGATTCCCATGCCCACGCCAAACGAATCAAAGTGCACTCCTTTCATGACTGGTGGCGCCAGCAACGGGCCCTTGTCTCCCTTTATGACTACACCGAAGGCGGCCTCGATGTTGTCGATTGTCATGGACAAATCAGCCTCAAATTTGTTGTCGAATATGTCAAACGGCATGTCGCCAGTAACGGTAAAGACAACGAACTTGAACAGCGGGTTGATGTCAATGGTGGCAGTGGGTTTGTTGATGTTCAGTGTTCCCGCGCCTCCAAAGGGTACGTGCATAGCATCAAGGCTGATGGAGAGGCGGGTGCCGAAGATGTTCAAGCCAACAGCGTAATTGAACATGACCGAGACCTGGAGTTGCTGGACATTGAACAGCGATCCGAAGAACTGCAGCGCCTCATCTGACTGGGCAGGCAATTTCTTCAGATCTATGCCGGCTTGAAGGGCGAGGATATCATTGTTGGTATTGCAAGTGAACTTGGTTACCACAATGTCCGGAAGGAATTCCGGCCAAGTTGCGCCCAGGAGCGTGGCGAGAGTACTAAGCGAGTACAAGGCCTGATCCATAGGTTTTCCTTTTGACTCGGGTTGCTCTGCTGTGTATGTGATACCCATCATGTAGGTAGCAAACGTGCAGTTCTTGTACTGGTCATGCTGGGCAAAGAACTTGTTTACTGGGGTGACCTGTGGCTTCGAGGTGTCTTTCCAGATGGCATTGAAGGCCTGCGTGAGCGGGTCGTTCTTGTTGTTTGTGATAAAGGTGATGAAGGACATGGTTTGAGCCATGGCCGTGACATCGGCTTCGCCTACGGCGAATGGGCCGGTACTGACATCTTGCAAGTAGATGATGCGTGCTAGGGGGGAATTAGACGCTGCATCGCTGATAATCAGCACTGAGGCTGGGTGCTTGAGCTGCAGTGAAGCTGCAGTCTTGGGCGCTACAGTTGCAATGGAGGTCAAGGTGCCAAAATAGTTGGCCTTGTCTTGGTCACTGAAGGAGTCGTAGACCGTGACGCTGACGTCTAAGTGGTTGGTAAAAGAGATTTCGGGGGCTGTATTTGGAATAGCCATGATGGCAGTGTTAAGCAGTACTGAAGAGAAGACGGAAAAGTAAAGGAAAGAGGTTGAGAAGGAATGTTTGGAACCTCTGGTTATTGCGGTGATAGTGGTTGATAATTAACTTGATCCAGGAATATTACAGTGACTTACACCAATGCCACTCAGGCTTCTTGTTAGCCCTGTGAGGCGATTAGCTTGTGCGGGTATATCCGAACCCGCCATATACCGATATCCCGGGCCGTTCCCTCCGTCATAGGGCGGAGCATCAGTTGTCATCGTTGCGGGCGCTATTTGTTCTAGACTCTGAATATTTCTGCAAATTGAGCTTAGTATCAGTTGACTGTGTGATAGGAGCAGCCACATACGAATCAATTACGAGGAATGTTACTGGTCTTTTGCCATAGACCATTGGAATTCCCCGCTCATTGACCGGTTGTGCGGCTCGCCATAAGCCTAGGGCTGACTGATTTAAACCAATAGCGACACCCGTGGCTGGCTGGTTCGAACGGCTGAACATGACTATTGATGTGATCGAGGGGTGATAGGCGGCCCAAGCTACTTACACGGCGCTAGTTTCAGTAGCTAGCGATAACATGTACCGGCAGGGAGTTTAGAGCTGCATGTATGGTATTCATACCGAAATTGGTGGCCCATTGATTTACAACGATACGCAAATAAGACTAGTGGTGAGCTGAAATGGACGAAAGATCCGTTTTTCGGCATTTTGATTCCGTATGGCGGCAACCTCAACCATTCTAGCTACGAAATCGATACTGAGAGTGGTAAGGAGAGTGCTGAGTGAGACCAATAGTGAATATTGAGCTGACCTATTCGAACCAATATCGTGAATAGCGGTCAGATGAGAACGGACAAGCCGTATAGTGGCTGGCTGAATGCAACTGGAAATCTAGCTCTCGGCATGTTCCTGCGAGTTACCCCTCATCGTGAGCAAACCGAATTATTCCAGCTACGAGTTCTATACTCAGCACAGTAAGTCTTTTTCTATGATAGTGTACCTTAGGCTTGCCAGTTTACATCGATGCCGATAATGTAGGCTAGCCTGCTTGAATTGGTGGTCAGAATGGTGGCTGGCTGAGTTTCTTATCCCTACAACGGCTATGGTATAGATACGTGGCTTGTGGTAGTATGCTAAGGCTGAGCATATTCAACGCCATCTGACAACACATGATTCGATTAGGGCCGAGGAGAACGTGCAACAAGCATCCGGCATGGCTTGAGCGAGACATGCTGGGTCTAACCGTGGGGAAAACTTCAACGATTCCAGCCAGCACAGCAATACCAACATTACTCCAGCTCCCTTGCTCTATTCATCTAGTCCTACTACTTTGGTAGTGCTTTTATGTATATATAGCTGCAAAGACTGCACTGTTTACATCTACAGCCACTCATCCTTACAGTCATCCAACACACCAAACCATTTTCTTCTTACTCAACTATTCGCGCTTTTACTCTTCATCTTGAACAATCATGGGTTCCACAAGCAATCCCGTTGCCTCAATCACCAACAACTCCGGTTCATCTGTGGACATATACGATGTCTTCAATCCTAGCACCGACCCCAAGATTCAAGGGCCGTTGACATACACCAAACTGGCCACTGTCTCGACCGGTAGCACCCAACAGGTGCAGACTATTCACTTTGCCAGCCAGCTTCAGGCCATGTTCACTGGCAATGTCACAGCACTTAGCGGCATATTCTACCAGCAGTTTCCCGTAGCTGTGATGGCGGTTTCCCCCTTTGCTGATTCAAACGCCTTCACTGTTACCAGCGACAATCAGCAGAGCATGGTGGACTCGTTCAAGTTCATCAAGTACACCCAGGCGAACCCGTCGTCGCAACTGGCCACGCAGTTCCGCACAGCTCTGGGCGACACGACTAACCAGAAGACCGCGGTCAACAAGTTCTTCCAGAGTACTGGCAGCTTCAAGCTGTGCACGCTTACTACCTGGACTGCGGTCTTTACCTGGCAAGCCCAGTTCACGAACCCCTGGCAGGGAACCTACTACCTCTACAGCCTTGATAAAGTCCCGGCTCTGGTAGCAACACTGGCCATCACAGCCAGTGCTGACAACAGCTCCGCAGTGCTGACCATGGCTGGCACAAACAACGAGAATACGGCTGTGGTCATGGCAGGTGATGGCACCATGTCGGAGCAGAACCAAGGCACTGGCAACCTGTCTGTTGTGTTGACTCCCACCTGGCTGAATGTAGCCCAGACAAGCCAGCAAGACGGCAAGGCCGTGTCCAACTACGTTATTGGAGCTGCGTTCACGGGCACCATCAACGGGCAGAAGGTGGCTGGCAACCTCAACCAGCTGGCCATCCCAGACCCTTCTGATAAATCCAAGAACGCCAACAACAAGAACGCGGCCAACGGGTTCTCTCTCAGCACCATCGAAGGTTTGGTTGGTATGTTGACCGGTATCGGTATGCTGTACTACATGGCCAAGGGCCACAAGCAGGCAGAGACGCAGAAGAAGAATGATGCTGAGAAGGACGCCACCAGCAAGAAAGACGCGCAAGATAAGATCGAAAAGATTGAGAAAGACTATCAAGCAGAGTCAGTGCCAAAGGTTAAAGCACAGGCGGAAAAGGTCGAGGCCACCGTGCCAGAGGTGCAACAGGGCTACAAGGAGGTCATCCAAGCCCAAGAGGTCCAAAGCAAGCAAGACACTATCCGTCAGCAGGAAAAGTCCTTGGAGGAGGTCTTGGAAGGCGGTGCTCCATCCCAGGCTACTGAGGACACGGCCATGAACCTCGCGAAAGCTGACAACGAAGTTGCCAAGGCAGCGGACCCCAATACGAGCCCGGCTGATCGAGACGCAGCTTTGACTGACGCCTCCACAACTCTGACCAAAACGAGCGAAGACATCCAGACGGCGTTGAAGGATCAGGCCGAGGAGCTTCCAAAGGAAGAGGCGGATAAGCTGAAGGACGCTCAGGAAGCGATTGATCAAGTGCAGGAGGAGACCCAGGCTGAGAAGGAGAACCAGGAGGAGCAGGAGAAGCTGGACGAGGAGAGCCCGGAGACTGAGGTGGAAGATAGTACCTTTGACCCAGCTGAGGGACGAGAGGCAGCTCCCTTTGAGGGGGCGGTCAAATAGGCCAAGCTTGTTGAGTGCGACTTACCAGCGTTGCTCAAGTGCGTGCTGTGGGATTAGGACTTGAGACACTATCACTTAGTTGAAGAATTGAGGTACTATTATGGAGTTATTATTATAAAGACTGTTCTACACCTCACGTTATTCCGTGATAGGCTCTAGTTCCAGCTATAAACAGGCCTCGGGATGTTCCTAAACTATTGAAAATAGTCCACGTTGACAAGACGCTAAGCCACGGCCTACTTCTGACAACTCAGTCTCGACTCCAAAAGTGGGAATATCTGACCAGAGTTGATTGTGGCTGAATCATTGGTTAGTTCTCAATTTCTTGAAGTATTCCTATGCACAAAGGCCATGGCTCTTCAGCTGGAACTGCTGTAGTCGTAACTATCCTCCAGTGGTCAATAGTCTACTACATCCAATGCTACGGCGTAGCATATGACACTTTACTCGTCTGAGATGGAGTTAAGTAAAGGACAATTCTGGAAAATCTAAATAAAGGAGCCAACCAGGTCCAGAAAACCATGTTCGGGAAGTGGGAGACTCTATCTATCCAGATCATATCACTTCAGCATCCTTATCAGAGTGTTCCTGAATATCACAATTTACAACGTGACATTCGGCAGTTAAGCCTCCTCAAAATCGCGTCCCCTTTCCTCAGGATCCAGCCCCATCGAATAAAAACCAGCAGACCCATGTTTATCTAAATTGCAAGCGAGCGCCGATCACTCCAACGGTTCTGGATCCCCATGGATATAAACCCTACCAGGCAGTTTTCGACCTAACTACAGCCTATCAAAATACATTCTATGTAGCATTGAATTGAAAGTCGTAGCCGGGGAAGTCGTATAGCTCTCCGTGGCCGTTGGTTCCACGAGAGGGGTGTTTAGTCTGTTCATACAAAACTAACCTCAGTCCACTTCCATTGTTTCGTTTTGTTTCGTTTCTCTACATGTCTAAGTATGTCTAGTTTTAAAGTTCTTATCATCGGCGCTGGACCAACTGGTCTCCTGGCGGCTCTTGCGCTGCAGCGAGCAGGCATTGACTTTACGATCTTGGAGAGGAGAAAGGAAGCTGATCTGAATTGGGGAGCTTCGCTGTGCCTTTGGCCGCAGAGTGCGAGGGTTTTGGACCAGCTTGGCTTGCTTGACGAAGCGCACGCGCTGCATTTGCCGATGAAGAAGAAATGCAACCTTAGGCGGGATGGAAGCGTTATGAGTTGGAGTAACATGATTGAGAACATTGGCCACTAGTAAGTTCGCTTCCTCTCTTCTTGGCTTTTTGATGAAAGCTGACTTCTATAGCCATGGTCATGAATGGATGCTCTTCCAGCGCGGCGATCTGGTCAATCTTCTCATGGGCGATCTCTCCGATATCACCAACCAACTCCTCGTCGACAAACAAGTCACCTCGATTGCCTCGGGTCCCGATGGTGTCGAAGTCAAGTGTGCAGATGGCCATTCGTATAGCGGCGATCTCATCATCGGTGCGGACGGTATCAACAGCACGGCAAGGTCCTTCGTCGACGAAATCAGCCCCAATGCTCCAAGCGGGGACTTCACAACAACATTCTACGGCTTTTACGGCCACGGAACCACTGTGTCAAAGGATCTCGAACCTGGAGTGGATTACGAATGTCACTCCGAGGGTTTCAGCTCGCAGCTCATCATGCCGTCGCACGAGAAATACTTCTTCACGATTTACCTAAAGCTTGATAAGCCAACAAAAGATCGCTATTACATCACCTCCGAAGAAGCTGATGAATTTGCAAGGAAATACGGAGATATCTATCTTGCCCCGGGCGTTACGTTCAAAGAAGTCTGGGACGCAAAGAATTGGACTCATGCTGCACCATTTGAAGAAGGCGTCGCAAAGAAGTGGTTCAGAGATCGCGTCGTCCTCGTCGGCGATTCAGTCCACAAGATGACACCCAACATCGGCTTCGGCCTAAACACAGGATGGCAATCCACCGTCGTGCTCATCAACCTTCTCCGCGATCTTCTTCGCGAAAACCCGAGCCCAGATGTCAAAGAGCTTACAAAGGCGTTTGAGGAGTACAAAAAGACACGGCTCAACCACGTTACAAAGGATGTTGAACTAGCGGGTACGTCGACGCGGGCAGTCATGTGGGATAATTTCCTGTGGAAGTTTTTGGATCAATATGTTTTGCCGTATATCAATGGCGACACTATCTTGGCGAAGCTTATGTGTTCGCCGACGGTTCAGAAGGCTGTTACGCTGAACTTTTTGCCGGAGCCGAATTACAAGGAGGGGCAGTTGAAGTGGCATAATAAGCCGGTTATTGTCAAGGAGTGAGGATAGCGGTTGGCTGTTGAGGGTTTTCTACATAGAATCACATGGCATAGCATGCTTTTCATTGAGTTAAATACATAATGTCTCTTTTTGGTTCTTTGGTGCATAATCTTGATCTTTTGTTCTTATGTTTTGTAGCCAACTATATCATTCTACTTCCTAAGTTCAGCTGTCGCTTCTCTCAAAGCCTCATTCAAAGTCGTCTTGCCATGAATAACATCAACATCGGTCGGCTTCGAAAGATCCTTCTCTGCAATGCCGCCTGGCAAAAAGCATGTACTCATTTCAACCCACTCATTCACAATCTGCGGCGCAAATACCTTGCCATAAAAATCCGCAAGGTCTTGTTTCTTAACAGCCTTGATCTCAACATCCCTACCCAGCGCCTGCGAAAATGCCTTCTGCACGTCTAGTGGACAATACGGCTCTGGTCCGTGAAGTTCCATGATATAAGGCTTGCTTGGAGGTTTCCAATCCCGTGTGAGTTGTGTCGCCATTGCTTCTCCGATGTCTTTGACTGCGACCATTGCGATCTTGAAGTCCAGTGGCGTGATGGTTGAGAAGAAGAAGGGGTTCGAGCCTTTGAGTGTTTCAACAGACATGGTCCAGTTTTCCATAAAGTAGGAGCACCTGATTATAATGATCTCGGGGATATCCGTGGTTTTTAGAACCTCTTCCGAGATGTGATTTGTTTTGAGCTCACCCTGCATACCAGTCAGCGAGATTGAGCAAGAGTGATGCGCAGACTCACCACGCCCTCTGAGAATTCAGCGCCGACGCTCGACAACAAAACAAGCCTCTTAACGCCACTAGCTTTTCCAAGTGCTGTTTTGACATTATTCGAGATTCTTTGCGCATGTTCAACGATGTCACGCCCGTCGTAGGCAGGGGGTAGGACCATCAAAACGGCATCTGAGCCAGAGAAGTCTAGGGTATTCACATCTGCAAGGTCACCTTGAACCGCCTCGAAATTGTCTGCAGAACTGAAATCATCGGGGACTTTTCCGAGATCACGGTATAGGCCTCTGACGTGGACCTCGGGTTTTTGTGATAACAGCGAGCGAATAGCTGCTGTGCTCGTTTTGTTACTTGCCGGTGCGATTGTAACACGCATGGTTATTCGATTGGGATAGCAACAGTAAAGGTTGGACGGGATGGAAGCAGTCGGATATTAAACTATTGATGAACTCGTGTATCGTACGATCTCACGAATTTAACATTGCAGTACAAGTATTTAGTCAGCAAGGTTAATATTCACGGTCACTCAGCTAATGCTCCGCGTTGGTTCGTGAATTCTCATTAAGTGGCTGAAGAATGACGTCACGCTGGCTAACCCTTTTTGTACTTAGTGGAGGACAAAGCCAATACCAATGGGACACATAGAACTCCAAAAGGTGCGTATTCGCAGGATGAGGTTTACTGGAGCCAGATGGTCTTCACCATAATTAGTTGCTGGCAAGTCAATGCTTCCGATCGTTTGTATCAAGAACCCCGAGTAGCTCCCGCCCAGCAAATCATTCATATAGGTCGAATACAAGGTCATCCTGGCATTAATCTTAATCAAGATAACATTAATAGGCCAAGTATCATGGACTCATCGTGGCTGGTGTAAGGTTGAGGCTGCAAGCTTTGTATTGGCTACTCAAGAACGAGGGCATATCGATTGGATGAGAAAGTCGACGATATATTTGAAAGGCTCCTAAGACCATAGTTAGCCATAGAGAATCTAATATCTGCCCTGCATGATATTTCTCATTCTACAAGATGTTTGCTGGTGTTGCCAGGCAGCTGTAAACTGGCTTCCTTGGCATACTGAAAAATAACTTGCCAAGTTTTCCCAAAACGGTAACCCGCCTCAATGGAGATTTTATGATCGGTAACGATCGGTAGTTGTCGCCAAGTAAAAAAGGCCTCAACACCAAACTTGAATCTCGTGATATTGAATCAGAAGATTTTTCACGACATTTTAGGTAAAGCGGCCCACTAAAATAGGCAGCGAAATAAAATTTGCTACCCCGTGTCACTGAATCCACAGATACTCCGCTGAAGAGAGATCCCCATGGAGTACAAGGCCGAGAATTGGGCCGATGGGAACTGGAGAACGATAGTGATCGGACGAACAAGGCAGCTGTAGAAAATGGTTTACCTCCAGACGCAGGGACAGCTTCATATGCGATGGGTCTGGTCAAAACCAACTGGCGAGAACAAAGAAGACAAATGCCCCATGAGGATCAATTGACATGATAGGCACATGTAGCAAATGCAACGACCATGGTGCAGATGAAACGTTTCGTCGCCAAGCATTGACTGTAAGTCTCCATAAGCAGCGCAACATGTCAATCCTCATTCTAGAAAAGAAACCGGTAATAAGAAACCATCGTGTCAAGCCATAAACTCCCGGAATTAATATCGTGATGGAGGCTCTGCGGTCCGTCATGCACCTTGCACCAAAAGCAGAAGAGGAAAACTTGTCGGTGGAGAATCACGAGTCGTCCCCAGCGGAGCCCCAAATTGGGTCCCAGTCCAATTCCAGTTTGGGGCTGGAGTTGGGGAACTGAGGACGATGCCCCCAAACTGGGAGATGACATTATTCCAGCTGCTGAGTCTGTTAATTCCGAAGCCGCCAAGAAAAGGCCGAGAATTCAGGTCAGCCCGCCCTGCCCAGACACAAAATGATCGATCGCCCAGGACGGCTTCTTCGGGATCTTTGCTTGGCCATCAAAGACCATCAGCAAGTTAAACCCTCCGAGCTGTAAAAATTACAGGGATCAATTCAAGATGGTGCAGTGACGCAATAAACGCGGTAATAAGGAGGGCCTAAACCCAAAAATTTCGAGCCTCCTTCAATGAAGTCATGTCATTGTGGGGACAAAGTTTATCAAGAATTGTGCTGCCTGGTTTGTGGACTCTGACGGTAAAACCGATTGGAAGAGCGTAAACGCTTGAGCCTATTAGTTGGTTGTTGGTTGAATCCTTTTGTTTGTCACGTTTAGCACGACGTCATTGCTGGAACTGACTCGGCCGAGTTCAAACAGCACTACAGCAGTCGCTTTTTGCTGCTGGAAGAGTCTCGATGATGCACCCCAGCTCAGACGATCAGCAAATTAGCTGCGTGATGAAATAACCACATCGCTAAGCTTGTCTCCTCTCGGCCATCTGAACACCCATAATACGTGAAAATCTCACCCTCGACTGCTGATCTCTTTGTGTCGGCTACAACGGCACACTTCCCAAAACTCCACATGCTCTCTCTCTTCCCCACGTAGACTACACTACCATCTGGGGGACAATCGGTGATGTCAAGAGTGGATTCTCTCAGGTTTTTGCTCTGTCAGGCTGGTTGATCCCCCAGCTTTTAAATATGCATCGTTGTCCCCAGTTTGTCAACAAGCTTAATCTCGATGCACCATAAATTGGGTAGTTGTTCAATATGCCGACTCACTTTTCAGACGATCCGCCGCAGGTCATCAACCCAGAGGACCTGCATGTCGCTAATTCGCGGCTTCAGCAGAACCTGGATGGCTCTACAGACCACAGCGGCGATGAGAGAGCGCACAATGCTAACGGCGCTGGGCTAGAGAAGCTGGGTACTTATGACAAGTACGAAATCACTGAGGATGACTGCTACGATGAGCTGGGCTATTCGTTCCCCAAGTGGAAGAAGTGGTACATCCTCACCGTCATCTTCTGGGTAAGTTGCTAAAGGCTTGGTGTTTTGACTTCCATCTAATGGTTCATAGGTTCAAGTCTCCATGAACTTCAATACCTCCCTCTACTCAAACGCCATCCCAGGCATCTCCGAAGAATTCAACGTCAGCGCCCAGGCCGCCCGCTGCGGCGCCATGATCTTCCTCGTCCTCTACGCCTTCGGCTGTGAGCTCTGGGCACCCTGGTCAGAGGAATTCGGTCGGTGGCCCATCATGCAGGCCTCTCTCTTCCTCGTCAACATCTGGCAACTTCCTGTTGCGCTGGCTCCTAATTTCGCTACCATCATGGTCGGCCGTGCGCTCGGTGGTCTGTCCTCCGCCGGTGGCTCAGTCACGCTCGGTATGATTGCTGATATGTGGGAGTCTGATAACCAGCAATATGCTGTTGCTTATGTTGTCTTTTCTTCGGTCGGTGGTTCGGTTCTTGGACCTATTGTTGGTGGCTTCTGTGAGCAGTACCTTCATTGGCGCTGGTCAATCTGGATCCAGCTTATCCTCGGTGGATTCGTTCAGATTGTCCATTTCCTTACTGTTCCCGAGACGCGAAGCACAATCCTCATGAACCGCATCGCCAAGAAGCGCAGAAAGGAGACAAACGCCAACTTCTGGGGCCCCGATGAACTCGTCCCCTTCCGCGAGCGTTTCTCGGCCAAGGAAATCCTCATCACGTGGACCCGCCCCTTCAAGATGTTCCTCACAGAGCCCATCGTCCTTGTCCTTTCACTCCTCTCAGGTTTCTCCGACGCTCTCATCTTCATGTTTATCCAGTCGTTTGCTTTGGTTTATAAACAATGGGACTTTGATGCTGTCCAGATTGGTCTGACCTTCCTTGCTATTGGTGTTGGATATGTCATTGCTTGGTTGGCGTTCATTCCTGCTATCAAGAAGAACATCAAGGAGCGACGGGAGAAGCCGAATGATGAGCGTGCGCAGTATGAGTCGCGTCTGTGGTTCTTGCTCTACACTGCGCCTTGCTTGCCTATTGGATTGATCGGTTTTGCTTGGACGATTCAGGGTCCTCCTGTTCACTGGATTGGCTCCTTGATCTTCGCCGCCATTGTTGGTATCGCCAACTATGCTATCTACATGGCAACCATTGACTACATGATCTGCGCCTGTAAGTTTTATTCTATTCAACTGAAAGGGTTTCAACTAAAACTTTCCAGACGGACCTTACTCTGCTTCAGCTACTGGAGGTAACGGCTGGGCTCGAGATTTCCTCGCTGGTGTTCTCACCGTCCCCGCTACACCATTCTTCAGTAACATCGGAGCATCATCCGGCAAGAATCTTGAATACGCTTCCACCATTCTGTTCTGTATCTCATTTGTTCTCGTTGTCGCTGTATACGTCATCTACTGGAAGGGCCCAGCCCTCCGAGCTCGATCACCTTTCGCTCAACGCCTTGCTGGCGAACGTCAAGAAAACGTTGAGCAGGGACGTCGCGGAAGCGTTGCATACGATGCTCGACGAAGGAGTAAGTCTATTGATCGTTGGTGCGCAGAATAATTTACTAACGACTTATCAGGCTCAACTGCAACTGGAACTTCTGACGTTGAGCGCCCTCCCGTTGCTGCGCGACCAAGCTACGGACGCCAATACAGTAACTCTAACCGCTTCTTTGGTGAGAGTCGTGTGACGCCTCGTGGAACCCCTCGAGGAACTCCATCAGCAAGTCGCCGTAACAGCAAGCACTATTAAGAGTGGTAGTTCGTCGTCGCAGAGTTGCGAAGAGGCAAAGTGTTGAAATGATACCCTGGTTAAAACAAGTTATGAATTATATACTATTTGCTATAGCATGCACAAAGCTAACGAATGACTGATGATTGATCATAACTTCAGTAACCCGTAGTGATCTGAATTCCTTCACATCGGTGCCTGATAGACCAATCTCGGTCTACAATCGTATGCTGTTGGTCCAGTAAACAAACCTACGTCACTATGGGCGCGCGGAATGTCATGTCAAATGATGACTCAGGCCTTTCTGAGCTCAGGGTCTCGCTTGCCGATATTACGTCAATATGATGTTTTCTTCACGTGAGGCCTTGAAGGATTCAAAGCGGACTCTTTAGTCATGCACAAGCAGAATTTCACAACAAGGAGCTTTCCTTATCTTAAGTGATCTGATCGACACGAACTCTGGTGGATCCCTTATTGCATTGACCAATGACCGATCATCATCATGGTAAGCCCTTGAGAAAGAAATGCCAGAAAATACTGAAGTGGACGAGTAGTTAGGTTCTAGTGTAAGCTCCGGGAGTCCAGTTCTTGCGGACGGTTCAGGGAATGGACATGCTAACGGAACAGTGGCAGTAACATCTAATTTCTGTGTTCGACCACGGAGTTGAATATTGTAATAAGAGCTTCAAAATCGAAAAAGGTGGATATAGTCGGTATCATTTTAGGCCTAACTATCATATCATGTGTTATTTGATGGAACAACGACTAAGTTGTTGAAGCATGAAAGGCAGTGTCCTCCGGATGCAAAGCACATAATCAAATTGGCAGATTTGTCATAGTATAGCGTCTATCTGGGGCTAGGTGCATAAGGATAGATTTACAAGGCTGCTGTTTATATTTATTATATGCCTGTGAAAGTTGGCACATGCAACACTGCCTGTTTACCTCAACGAACAAATAACTTTAGGTACTGCTTAAGGATACTCAGTCATCTTGATATTAAACCAGGATATTTTATCTCTCCCCTTTCACCGTCCTGTTGTCAAGATCAACATTCATGGCAGACTGTAACGTTGAAGACTGAGAGACCATCTTCATATTTCCTTGACTTAGAGGTTATATGTATCAAGACAGTCGAGAATTAAAACAAACTACACACCATACTCATAGAAGCCCATTGCCTAGCCATTGACTATAGTTTAAGCACCTTCTTACAGTGGATCGCTGTCGATGACGCCGACGCCACTGCTTGTATCAATCTCCACATAGAACTGATTAGGGACAGAGTTGTCTTGGTTGTAAGAATATTGGGAGTACAGCTGCCCATTCTGCACACCGACAGTTGCGCTCGATCCATGCTTGGTAGTCTGATAGTACTCAAACCTGACCAAGCCGGGAAAGTCTTCGTAGAAACTGGCCGAGAAGTGCTCGCCAGCAGCTCCAGAGCCAGCAGTGCCAAGCTGCCACTCGATAGTGAACGTGTTACCGCGGTCAGTTTCATATACATCGTAGTAGATGCCTGTGTTGCAGATACCCTCGAAGATGCCGAGATCATCCCAGTAGGGCATGATGCTAATAGCCGGGAGATTCTGGGCGGCCAGTGGACCGTTGGAGTAACTGGTTGAGTAATCGTTCAGTGTCGCAATGCCGTTAGTACTGACGTAAATATCCGTTGAGCTAGCGCCAAAGACACCGATGGGGAAAGGTGAAACGACACGTCTATAGCCATCGTCAAAAGTGGTTTTCGAATCAAAGATCGGAGTGGGATTGGTTAGGACAAGGGTTTGGGCACAGGCGGGCTCTCCGGCGGTTGTAGTCGTGGCCTCTGTAGTAGTAGTCTCGGCATCTGCAGTGGTTGTTGTCTGAGCCTCTGTGGTGGTTGCCTCCCCGGTCGTAGTTCCAGTTTCAGTGGTAGCGGTAGTCTCTGCTGCTGTCGTGGTTGTATCGCCAACGGCTATGGTAGTATCGTCGGCCGTGGTCGTTCCCTCTTCAGTAGTGGTAGTGTCAACTGCAGATACAGCGGTGGTGCTGGTTTCGGCGGTAGTGCTGGTCTCAACCGTTGCTAGGGTAGTATCCGTGGTGGAGGGCACAGAGAGGATCGTGGTCGTGGATTCAGAGAGCGTATTTGAGGCCACTGAAGCTAGAATAAGTAAGTGAAGGTTCTCAAATCAGATAATTTCCTCTGGGTGTTGAGGGACGTACTGGCAGCAGTGGTAGTCTTCGGTTTGCAGGGACTGGCTACTACCGACTCCGCCATAAAAAGTCTCAAGGCCAAAGACAAAAACTTTTTTGAATGCATACTTAATGAGTGACTTATTCGGTAAAGAGTGACGAGGATGTAACGAGCGGAAGTCTCTCAAACAAGAGACATGGGAGAAGGAACGATGCCAACATTGGGGCCGATGGACATAATGGTTGTCTCTGGGTAAGTATAAGTACCAGACGAGCTAGCCCTATTCAATTTACTTCAATCTTGAAGAGATCGATAGTCTGTTGTCAGCTGTCACTATAATGGCTAGCGCTCTACTACGGCCCGTTAGCTTGGCCATGTACAAAGATAAGCTTAACTCGGGTCAGGCTGCTGTGTCAATGCAAAGAAAGAGCCAATTAACGAAGAAATTGAAACATGTACAAAGTTAAACATCGAGAAGCTAAGAGAGAAACCCATGACGAGTGATGGAGGTTCAACAGAGTAAACTGCTTGTCCGCCCGTCATGTGATAAGCAAGTCCAGCTGAAAGGGAAATGCCGCTATTTTCAGTCTAACTTCAGGACTAGCTGCTTTAGAACAGCCACATGCAGCCACCATATTGCGATTACAAAATCTGAACGGTAGAACCCCTTTTCAATTGCAAAATCAAAGCATCTATCGCAACTTTCTATCTGCTACAGGCGAAGCAGCTGTTGAAAGTCGAACCGTCGGTTCAAATATGGAAATTGTTATTCCCCACGTTGGCTGCAGATAGCAACCTCTGTTAAATAAAGGCTTGACCACCTGGATTCGAAACTCAAATGACCTCTGTTGCTTTGTTGCAGGTATCACTCGGAATGTCATTGTGGTTAGGACCATCCTTGAATGCGGAGATTTAGTGCTGGTTTACTTCTTTGTATGTTTGGAAATGGCAAGCCTGACTCGGGTTTTGTATTCTCGGACGAGTTACACAAAAGAATAGGCTTTACCTGACATCAATATTTGGAGGCGATGTGAAATTTTACGTCAATAACGAGGGGGTTGAGTGAAGCCATACGTGAACTTCCGACTTTCAAAAGAATGACCCTGGGATTTTCAAATTGAGTGCGGTATGCATTGTCATACTAAGATACCAGTACTTGATCCACCACTCCCATCCTTTCTTTCACTTCTCTCAGTTTTCCTCTTATCCAATAATGATGTCAAGCTCAAGGTTCTCTCCCTCCTTAACACGATACTTTGCAGAAATATTTCTACGATCAATGTTCAAAACCGTCTGCTCGGTCTTCTGAGCCTCACGTCTCTTAGTCTTATCAGTAGTCTCCCCGTAGTACTCAGGCAGAGACTGAGCACCAGTGATGTTATCAGCCAGACCGGTGATGATGTCAACCCAGGGCTTGTACACATGCACGCCTAGGGCAACGGAGAAAGCTTCCTTGCCCTGCTCGTTCTTGAAGCGCAGCAGCCCTGCGGTGCCGCTGTCGCCCATGTACAGGGACAGCACGCCGTTTTGCTCTGTCCACTCGCAGCCGTCGGTGTAGTGCCAGCAGACCTGCTCGACTACGTGGAAGTAGGCGTTTTGGTTGGTCTGGTAGACGCGGACTTTGATGGTGTAAGGCATTCTGGGGGTGTTAGTCGGGGCGATTAAGAAGAGAAGAGGGGACGGACTTGGATGGTTTTCTTGAAGGAACTATAGTCAAATTTTGGTGTGTAAGGTGTTGTGTTGTTTCGTTGCTGGCAGTAGTCAGGACTCTTATACCCATTCTTCTCTCTTCTTCCCTCTTGGCTCTTGTCGAGAAACATTTTGTCTTCTCATTGGTACTGTGATCTCATCCGTCCTCGCGTCAACTTGAGACGTTGGCGTCTTGCGGTGAAGGCATATGCATGAATGTCCGACGGATGTGCCGTGTCTCAGCCTTGGATATTGCATGGCTGGTCAGTAAACCCCTTCAGTTGCAGTCTGCATGCGACATCCTACGCTGTACAAACCTGCTCAGCTGTGCCTGTAAGTGATATTTGACTTTTGGCGTAGGGTATGATAATACTTCCGCAGATCTGACATTTTGAGGCCCGAAACACTGAAATAGAGTCTCAACAAGAGGCGAAACATGCAGTTAATTGACAGAATCTTAGCCCTGCCAGGGCCATCTATATAGGCAGGCTGAATTGTGACAAGTTTCATTTACGTATGCAGCGTTTCATTGCAGCTTGTACACTTGATTTGGCCGATCAGCCAGTACGGATATAGCTTACTTCAATAATGAAACACAGGACGGCAGAGAAATCAGAAATCAACTGATGGCTCATCATTCGCACGGCCATTACGCTGTCTTACATTGAAGCTTTCAGCTGTGATAATTCGTATGATCGACGTTTTATTTTCCTAACGATGTGAGACAGCTTTCTCAACCCCCTCTTTACCCCTCTGCTAGATGCTCACATATATGCATGTCGTCTAAAGCAGACTGATGATGGAATGCGGCCCGTTCCTACCCGGGGCTTGGGTTCTATAGCCTTCTACCATGACGCGGAGGCAAATGTCTGTTTCTAGCCATTGGTCTTGATTCAAAGCTTGATCTTGTCGGTCAATGCGGTTTGAGTCAATTGATATCATGACTGCATATCCTGTCTCAGACATTATTGACGGGTGAGCCCGGTGCCGGTCTGGATATCCCGATGTCGGATGAATTTGTTCCTCAGATATCCTAGAATGTGCATCACAACCTTCTCTCGAGTTATGCGACAGATTCAATCGCGAAGTAATGGAAGCTTAAGTAAGGTTTGTTCAAAGAAACGCTACATGTCTATGATTAAAAGTCTAATACAAAATATACTCCTCAATAATCTTCAAGAATATCATCTCTAATGTCCCCATACTAACAGTATAATGCGCCACGCCCATACTCCTCTTATGCTGCTCCAAAGTTTCAATCACCTCAACAACCTGGCCCTTCCTATTCTGAGATGCAGCAAACGCTTCATCGGCAGTACTATTCGCCGGAATACTGAAGCGAAACTGTCCCCCTAGGCTCAGCCCTCTAAAGTTGGCGCCTGGGAAAGTTTGGCGAATCCATGCTTCAACCTTTTGCATTTCCAGCTGGTCAGAGGATGGCGCTGATTCTAATACCAAGTGAACTTCGTAGGAGTTGCTGTGTCTGCTGCGGAGTTCTTGGATTGTGCCAGCGGCGAGGATGCGTTTGGACAGGATGGCGACTCGGGTTGCTAACATATCTGCTTCTTCCATCGAATGTGTCTAACGATTATCAGCAAGATACTATGCATAGAGGCGATAGATTATTACCGTCAACAGAACTGAACGACTTGATGAGATGGATGAGAGCATAGCCCACATGTCGCGCTTAGCTATAGGGTCCATCGCTGAACTTGGTTCATCCAGGATGAGAATCGGTGGGTTGCCTATACTGGTCAGCTTGTTCAATGGTGTTCAACGATGTAACGTACCCAATAACGCAATAGCCAGACTCAGCTTTCGCTTGTTTCCACCAGACAATCGAGATGTCAGCTTATCAGCGTGAGGTCTGAGTCCAACCTTTGACATGACCAAGTTAACATTCCTCTGCATATCTGCGATGCCCTTCACGCGGGCGTAGAAAGCAAGCTGTTGGCGGACGGTGATCTGGTCCAAGGCGTCAAACTGTGGGCAATCTATAACGTCATCAGTAGGTGAAAGGATCGAGTAAATTTCAATGCTTACAGCCGATACTCTGCCGCCCTGCTCGAGTATCCTTCTGCATGTCCACACCTTTGATGTAGATGTTGCCGTAGTCTGGGCGAACTTCACCTCGCATCATGTTGATAGTAGTAGTCTTACCGGCGCCGTTGGGACCGAGAAGCGCTGTTCGTGTTAGTGGAGTTAAAGACAAGGATTAAGCACAGAACTTGCCTAGCAGCTCACCCTTCGCCATAGTGAGCGATACACCATCAACAGCAACACTGCCACCAAAGGACTTGTGGATCTGATCAACATCGACCAAGTTACCACTAGTGCTTCGAGACTTTGTCATCGGCGCCATCTCCATGTGAGTATCCTTTGCGTTCATTCTCTTCTTCTGGTACAATGGCACGATATGCTCTGCCCACAAACTTCGAAGCTTCCATGTTCTTCCGTCAAGTAACATCAGAAGAGCAAATAGATACGCTACCTGAATACAGAGGAGAAGTATCGGGCCGCCGTAGGCGTGGATGTTGCCAGGATAGCTTATCACTGCATCACCACGACATCCTGCGGCCCAGACGTTGAGACCGACGACCATAGCGCGGAAGAGGTTGGCGACTGGGAAGATGAGACCAAGGACAAAAACCGCTGTGTCCATGGAGGAAGACCTATTGCCTGGGCTTTGATTGACAGAGGCAATCTGGCAAGTCAGTATGGGTTTAGTAGGGGGGTAAAGAGACTTACCATAAGTCCTGCGACGGAGATACCAAACATCAAAAGAGAGACACAAAAGGATATGCCAAAAGAGGAAAGCTCTGATCGTGCAAAGAGGGAGATGATGTAACACCAAAGCATCATCGCAAAGCCGTACAGAAGCATGACAGGAAAGAGATGCCAAACGCCGTACCACTTTAGAATGATCAATGAGGTAAACAAGGTTGATAAACAGGATATAATAAGGACAAAGAATATGTCGATTATTATGTGAGATGTCCATAGTGCAAGAGGTTGGATAGAGTTGGAGTATTGTAAGGTTCGGATCTTGCGAAGTCGTTCGTAGGCGGGATATAGAGCGAAGAAGGCTGGGTAGAGGACGTGCAAGACGGTGAATAGCTGTTCAACATTATTATCTATCATCGAAAGGGATCCATATTAACTTACGATAGCGAGAAACATGCCAGGGCCAGGGTCCGACTGTTCATATGTTCAGTTGATGTCACGACGACAAAACACAAGGCTGCTTACCGGTATGGAGGAGCTGAAGTATGCAAAATAAAGTGAAATGGGAGTTTCGCTCTTCAGCTGGCTCCATATATTCAACATCAACATCGATCCATCAGGCCCATGCTCAGCGTTGTACGCAAGCGTATCTTTGTCCTTCCCTTCCATGTACAGCGCACCGGGTACAAGCTGCCTCGGCTTATCACGAACCTGTTTCAAGAAAGCATCATGGTCATCTTGGAACGTGAACTGATCTTGGTAAGACTTCATGTCGTATTCCTTCCCTATAGGAAACCTTGACAACGCGCGAAATAGAGACTTGTTTAGAGAGTTTGGACCAACGAGCATAGATATATTGTCGGATCCGGCGAGGTCGTAGTACCCATTTGGGCGAAGTGCTATAGGCCATGGTTCGTCGAGTATTGATGAGTCGGTTGATACGCATGGCGTTGGTTGAAAGGGAGTGGGATCGTTGGCCATGCCGCTGAAGACGGGTGTGAAGATCAGTGGGATCGCTAACGCTAGGACATACCACCAAAAGCCCCTTTTCAAAACAAGAAGGCGCTTGAGGAGGAGAGCTGAGAGTTGTTGGGGGAATGGAGCTTGGGTTCCAGAACTAAGTTGACTGTCTGGTGTCTCGTTGCCTTCAAGAAAAGGACTCTGGTCAGAAGTTCC
The DNA here is from genome assembly GCA_014898885.1 of Fusarium lyarnte (nom. inval.). Classification (NCBI taxonomy): domain Eukaryota; kingdom Fungi; phylum Ascomycota; class Sordariomycetes; order Hypocreales; family Nectriaceae; genus Fusarium; species Fusarium lyarnte (nom. inval.). The sequence continues at coordinate 78,629 of JAAVUB010000117.1, forward strand.
AACATCGTCATCATCACCTTCATTGGCAACCTTGAGGAAGACATCTTCCATAGTTGGTCCGCTCAGTGAAGTATTAGAATACCCCGCTGCTTGTAGAGACGTCAAAAGCTGTGCAGCAGATGTCGAATCAGGAGTGTTGAACACAGTCTGGCCCTGGTGTATAGTAGTAACATATGGTGTCTCTGGTGGATTCTGAACGCCGGGTAAATGGACTCGATATCCCCCGCCATGCAGATTCTTCAGTGCTGCTGTTGAACCCTGACATTTGACGTGGCCGTGTGATACGATGACGACTTGGTCGGCTAAGACTTCGCATTCGTCGAGGAAATGGGTCGTGAGGATGAGGCTTCGTTTTTGACGTTCGGCGAGGATTATGTTCCACATTGCTCTTCTAGATACAGGGTCCTATACCTATTAGTGAGTGAAGTATGGTTGACGGAGTTCCTTACCATGCCGGTGGTGACTTCGTCCATGAGGCAGATTGAACTGCCGCCTGCCAACATACATAGCATTTGGACCTTTCTCATCTGGCCTCCGCTGAGTGTGCCGACGGGACTGTGCTTCTTTAGGGATAGATCGCAAGATTCGACAAGAGTGTCTAGGGACTGGGGGTCTGTTGGCCCTCCTTTCATCATGGCCCAAAGTCTACCGTGCTCAAGTACTGAAAGCTCGGGCCAGTGGATGTTGCGTTGGGGGCAGATACCTAGACACTTAGCAGAAGACCCAAGTGGCGGTGTTATACTTACCGAGGTTCGAACGAGGGGCATGGATATTTATCGAGCCACTTGTGAGCTTTTGTGTACCAGCGATCAGACCTAATGTTGTTGTCTTGCCAGAGCCATTGATGCCAAGAAGACACAGGACTTGCTTCCTCTGCATGGAAAAGCTGAGTGAGTTGACAGCTATCGTTGGACGAGCTCTCCGGCAGCACCGTCTCCAGAGGGACGGTTTATATGTTTTCGTGAGGTCGACGATCTCGAGAGCTGTTGAGGTATCGGTCGTTCCATTGGTGCTTCCGAACTTTCTGCCCTTGTTGCTAACTCCATGAGAGCACTTCTCTATAAGAATAGCTAGCAAGGGATAGAATATTATTGTAAGAAGCAACAGGCCCCATAACATAGATACTGTAACTTCGTATATGCGAGGTTGATGCGGAGCTGGTTTCGAGATGTTCGTGGCGAGACCTTGCGCTTCGTTTCGGCAGAGTTGGTTCAGGAAGAAGATGTAGCTCGAGCTCGGGAATATGGCGGATAGGATCAAAACGATGAGAGCCGGAACGTTTTCGGGTTTCGAATCGAGAATCTCGCAGAGGGTTGCCAGGAGCATCAGGACAATGACCATGGAGATGGCGGTATATCGGATGTTGATGGTGGCTGCAAAGACGCTCATGCTTGTGAGGGATAGCCCGGAGAGGATCTGCCAGAGAATGACAATACCAGCATTCGAGGTCGGGACGAGGAGGGCTGCATATACTACTATCATTAGCAGATGAGGCAAAGCATTTGCATGTTGGACGTACAGGCTCCAAAGATGATCCAGCTCGGCAAGTAGATGATATCAAAAGCAATAAGATAACTCAACACCCTCGCCGATGCAGCACCACCAGTCATTACGTCAATCAACTGCGCCATCCCCGCCTCTCTCTCAGTCGATATCATGCCAATAATATGAAACACCGACGAAATCATACTCAGAAAACAAACTATCCCAAAACCGCCGACGATGGTCGCCGCAAAGTTACGACGCTTCAACTCGGCAGCTTCATCTTGTGTTATCCGTGTAAACATGTAGTTATTCGGAGTCGTGGTCGAGTTCGTGATGGCGTTCTCGACGGCGAGTTGCAGCGGGGCGTAGTGGTTCTTCGAAGGCGCGGTGATGTCGAATTTGGTTGATGCTCGTGCTGAACTAACCCTGATGGTGTAGCTCCACGTCTTATTTCCCGCCTTACTCAAAGGCGAATCGTTAAAAATAACAGCAGCGTAACAGTTCGTTACACCGCTCAGACTCGTCGGACATCGCTTTCGTAAATCGGCTTCAGTGTCAGCAACTTCAACACTACCCTTCAAACCACTTTTGATCTTGTCAATGACATCACTAACATCAGACCCAGCGTTCGAACCCTGCACAAAAACAAGTTTCGTCCCAGGGGGTAGAGTCTCAGCAAGGCTTGGGATGGGAGATGGCTCTCCAACGCCATACCTGCTTCCATCGCCTGTGAAGCTCTGGATTTGAAGGACCAGAACGAGAATTAGGACGGGGATCAGGAGAGCTCGGAGGAGTGTTGAGAGCCAGTGCTTGACGAGTGTGATCAGGAAGATTTTCCTTATTAGGGCGTGCAGTTGCCGGAACCATAGTCTTGTGGATGAGAACATGATTCGAGGATGTGTGAAGGATGAAGATACTCATGATATGATTATGTTAGGTACTATATACAGATTTCACGATTGCCTGGGCTGCCTCTGGACGAATTGAAAGTCATAGTATGCCGCGGAGCTAGGGGGTGAAAGAAAACATGACAGCCGAATAGGTATGCGACGAACCAATCTTGTGCCAAGGGCGTCTCGTGAATTTTTTTTCACAATGAGGCCAGATGCATTATGACAGTAACTGCCTTCTTAAACAAGTTAGCAGACTTACGTGCGTCCAGTTTCAGAGAGGTCTGTTTACATAATGTCACCAGAGAGTCTATAATAAGAAGGTTAAAGGGAAATTAAATTAAGTTGTGGAGACAAGGCTGATTCTGAGTTATTCAGTAGGCATATTTCGCTCAAGCTCAGAACACGTTCCTGCAGCCCTAAGAGTAGTCTAGATCGTGACGACGACTTCATCCCCCCTGTGAAGCGAAGGAGAAGTGATTCTCGTATTGACGATGTGAAACGCGGTGGGTACGTGCGCTTTTGCTGCTCAGCCACCACCTTGACGTTGCCCTGATGGATGGTCCCACTATCACAAGCTAAAACAAAGACGAGCACTAAAACAAACTATTGAGGATTTGTTTTAGTTCTATCAGATCATTGTTTGGGTTATTGGCTGGAGGCAGTTCGGTGATTTACGCTATGGGCTTAGCTTGCGGGTTTCGGTAGGTGAACGTTGCATTCAGGTACACCAAGCGGAATTGCTGCCGTTGCCGTCGAGGGCATGGCTTCCACGTTGCATATCTTGGTTTAGAGACTTGATTGGTCGCCCTTCCACGATTGACGGTAGCGAGGATCCTCGGCAGTGGAATCTTGGTGGTGCATGGACGATGCTGAGACGGGCCACTGACGATGAAGGGGGAGGCTGTGAAGGAATGAGGAACTAACTAAGTTCCTCACTGCTAGCATGCAAAATAGCTATCATAGGTTATGTGACTTGGACAATGAATTATCGTTAGCCTGATAAGGGATGATTACTTTCTATAATCATGGATCTGACTCTGCAGTTAGTTCATAGTGAGTAATTAATCAAGTAGTCGACCTTGGGTGGTTCTCATTGGCTGGCTGTCAATTGAAGCAAACTTGACCCCCCAAACAGAATGCACCATACTAGACTCTGTAATCGAGTCTGTCAGACGTTATCTTTCTCACGACTATATCTTTCAAGTAAGCTCTAACCAATTGAATCCTATATGCAGCTGCTTCTTGGCGCATCAATCTCACCAATACCCTCACCTTACAAATCAACGATTAGAAATCACAATGACACCATCTCCAACTTCAACAACATCATCCCAACATATAAAAACCCCCAAATCAACCACAGACTCCTGACCTGAAACAATAAACAAACTCTAATCTTAACCATCCTAAAATAACCCACCATGGCCCCAATCCGCACAGCCATCATCGGCCTCTCGTCCTCCGCCAAAACGTCATGGGCGTCAAACACTCATCTCCAGTACCTGAATTCCCCTCTCGGCCGCTCAAAGTACAAGATCGTCGCCCTCCAAAACTCTTCCACGCAAGCTGCCAAGAACGCTATAGCGCATTACAACCTTCCCCCTGAGACTAAGGCCTACGGCACTCCGGAAGACCTAGCCGCTGATAAGGATGTCGACCTAGTCGTTGTAGCTACCCGTGTTGATGTCCACCATTCGAGTGCTCTTCCGAGCGTAAAGGCTGGGAAGGATTTGTATGTTGAGTGGCCGCTTGCGCAAGACGTGAAACATGCGAGGGAGCTCGTTGACGCGGCGAGGGAGAAGGAGGTGAAGACGATTGTTGGGTTGCAGGGACGGTATGCACCGCCGATCAAGAAGTTGAGGGAGATTATTCAAGAGGGGAGGATTGGGAAGGTTGTTAGTGCAGAGTTGTATGCGTCTGGAGGGACGAATGATAGGGAGATATTACCCGCGAGCTTGGAGTATTTCACTCAACGAGCTGTTGGGGGTAACATCTTTACTATTGGTCTTGGACATAGTAAGCCACCACTTTCAGAGGAGTTGAATAGCAGCTAACAAGACAGTCTTTGATCAATTCCAATACATCATCGGCGACATCACCAACTTCAAAAGCACGCTCCACAATCAACGCCCCAACATCCGCATCCGCGATCCCAAAACCAACGAAATCACCCACACAACAACCTCCGACGTCCCCGACCTCATCCTCGCAACAGGCCGTCTCTCCGAATCCCCCACCGCCCAGAAAGACGCCGCCGTCCTCGTCCGCTTCCGCCGCGGCCAGCCGTTCCCCGGCTCCCCTCATCTGAGCATAGCCATCGCCGGCGAAAAGGGCGAGATCAGAGTACAAGTCTTTACCGGCACTACACTCCACGGCGCTTCGGCGTATGAGAAGCCTGTTGTTATTGAAGTACATGATTTTGAGAGGGATGTTGTGGAGCACGTTGAGTGGAAGTGGGGGGAGTGGCAGCAGGATATTCCGCTGCTGGCGAGGGGTGTAGCCGCTGTTTATGAGGCGTTTGCGGAGGGAGAGGGGGATGGGTTGGTTAGTTTTGAGGAGGCATTGAAGAGGCATGAGCAGCTTGAGGAGTTGCTGGGACAGTGGGATGAGGACAGGGCCGTTTGAGTTGTAACCTTGATGGCTTTCTGACTTTGTTAATGAATAACAATCTATTTTGTCACCACTATTGGATACGCTCAACATCACTTGGCTTTTGCTGGGACAAACAAGCTCTAAAATTGGATGTGGCTGGCTATATTAAAGTCACTCTATGCAGAAAATGTCCAAATACTCAACGTCACCGCCCATAATCTGGTGCCCTGATAGCCTTTACAGTTCGGTGTTTACATTGACATGATTTTTCATCTCCATGTGTCATTTTCTGTCGAGGCCTGTGGCTGAGAGCTTATATCACCACCCAAAACTTAGAGCCTCTTCACATTGCATCCCTATATCTGGGTAACATACCCCAAGAGAATATAATTTTAATTCAATACCCACCTTCTCTACATCCCCACGATGCAGTTCTTCGTCAGCCTCTTAGGGCTCCTTTCTCTCACCCACGCTGCTGTCATCCCCACGGCTCCCCCGCAAACAGACTACGAAGCCATCGTTATCGGCGGCGGCCCAGCTGGTCTCTCTGCCCTTAGCGGTCTCGCAAGAGTGCGCAGACTTGCTCTTCTCATTGACTCCGGGGAGTACAGGAATGCCCTGACGACACATATGCACGATGTCATCGGATGGGACGGTAAGCTGCCCATCTCATATATCTTGCCATGTCAGGCACTGACCTCATATAGGTGTTCAGCCGGCCTATTTCCGCTACGAAGCCCGCCGTCTCCTCTCACACTACAAAACCGTCAAGATGGAAAACGGAACTGTGACAAACATAGAAGCCCTGCTCGGCAACAACACGCGATTCTCCGTCTCAATAGACTATCCAGAAGAGCCCACCAAGGAAATCACAGCTCGCAAAATCGTCCTCGCGACAGGTCTAAGAGATATCCTGCCCTCCACGCCTGGGATCGCAGAGAATTGGGGCAGGGGGATTTATTCCTGCCCCTGGTGCGACGGCCACGAGTACGCAGATCAACCCCTCGGTCTTCTATGCCCTCTCGACAAAGTCGCAAGCTACGTCAGAAAGGTCCTTACGCTCGACACTGATATCGTCGCTTTCGTCAACGGGACTGACAACGGCGAGATGAGGAGGCTCGCTGACGAGAAATTTCCCCAGTGGGAGGAATATCTAAAGCTTCACAACGTCATGGTCGACAACCGCACCATAACCTCTCTCGAACGCCTCAAGGGCGGTGAGGAAGTGGATAAGAAGCCCTGGCTGCCGTCGGTCCCGAAGGACGACCTCTTCAGCGTGCACTTCACCGAGGGCGACCCCGTGCAGCGCGTTGCTTTCCTCTCCAGCTTCCCCAGCAGACAGCGTTCCGATGTCGGTGAAAAGGCCGGCGTTGGCTTGACCTACGGGAAATTGGGAGTCACCAACAAAGCTATGCTTACGAAGGTGCCGGGCATATACGCCGTGGGCGATGCGAATTCTGACAGCTCGCCTAATGTCCCACATGCAATGTACACGGGAAAAAAGGCTGCTGTAGCAATCCACGGTAAGTTCCCTAGTAGTAAAGCTTTTTGAAGGTGAGCTCGTATGTTAATTATGTGTAGTGGCACTTGAGATCGAGAATCAGGCTGTTGAGCTTGCGGTTGCACAGCAAAATACTCCAGATAATATCCGTAATCCATAGCTCTTCCTTTTATTGATTTATTATTAAAGCCTTTCCTGATGTCTAACTTTAGAAAAGGTTTAGCTCAGTATTGTGTAAATTATGTAAGAATTTATAAAATTTGGTAAAATTTATGATGACCTTAGGGTAGCTGGTGCTTTGATGATATCCTGTGTGGAAATATACTGTCATCACAACCAATGACGAAGATTGCAGACACCATCTACGTTAGATGAATCATGTAACCTCGCTTCAATCCAAAAATAGATAGAAAATGCTTAATATGAATGGTATATCTCAATGCTACTCAAATCCCATGCTAAACACCAAACATAATGCTTTGTGAGTAATCTTGCTCTATGGCTGATTCTCCCTTCTACTGTCCTTACAGCACCTCATCTATTGGCTTCCTAGTCCCACAAAATCCAGCCCACCCTCGCAGCTGGCCCATTTGGCTCATCTACACTAACCGCCTTGTTGAGTGTACTCGACAACTGGTGTACTTCGATCGTTTCCGAATCACTGACATCTGTGTCTTCTCGGCCATCGCTCGAGTGAAACACTTCACTGGGTTCTGCCTCTGTTGCGGAGTTGATGGTGTCTGGCTCTGGCGTCGCTGGCTTGGATGAGACGGAAACAGCCCGTGACTCGCTACCCTTTGGGCTCTTTGATGGGGGAGTAATTGGCTTGGAAAAGTTGAATGTTGGGTTCACTTCTTCCGCATCGACGACGGCTGAGAGGGTAGCTCGGGTGTGGATATGGATCTGCGAACGGGCTGCACGCTTGAGGCGGGGTTTGCGGTGTGCGACGGGAGACCCAGCGCGTCGACGAGACTCCATCTCGACGCGCTCCTCTTGTTCCGTCTCATCGTCGGTGATAGTGCTCGTGTCAAGTAACAGCCACTGTCGAGGTCCGACGTGCAAACTGCTTCCAGACTTGCGGCGATGTCGCTTCTGGTTCTTAATCTCTGCAGGCGGTTCGATTTCTGCCTGTCCCTGCTTGACTCTAACCGGCAGCTTAAGCGGAATATTTCCAGCAGTGACGTTCAAATGCCTAAGATCGCGTTGACTTTGCGAAAAGACAACTCGAGCTCGGAGTCTGTGTACAGCCCGATCTAATGCCAGTTCAATTGCGCATCTGTCACGAACTCGACTCAATTTGGGCCATGTCGCTCGTTCCCCCATGAGACATGCTCGCATCATAAATTCTGGACTTGGGTTGCTTAATAACCGGGGCAAGTCGTTTATACTCATCTCGGGAAGAATGTTGATATCGCCGGAGTATTTCTGGCTGAGTACACTCTGGAACTTGGTCGCAAGGTTGGGCATGATGCCAAGTTCAGCCAGGAAATGAAGTCGATGCAAGGCCTCGTCGCGCGCAAGAGATGTCATGGTGTGAATCCAATCGGCGTCTTCTCCATTGGTCTGTTGACCGTGTTCCGGCTTTCTGAAAGGCGACAGGTGATCATCCTTGGCCAGGAAGGGTACGACGTGAGGGTTGACTTGAGAAACAATAAAATGGTTGACGTTGAACATTTCTGCAAGGCGTGTCATCGGTAAATCGTTATCCACAGACCCATCGATCCATCTTTGGGGCGTAGGGTTCCAAGGTTGATGCTCGCCAGTAATCGGATCCTTGACGAGCAGCGGCGCGGCGTTGAACACGAGAGGGACAGAACATGATGCAGCAACTGCCGACCAGATCATGACATTCGGTGCGGTGACGTAGTTGAGGAGTCGAGGTAGTTCGTACATCGAAGCTGTGGAGACACAAATATTGAGAATGCGCCGCGTCCGGTTGTAAGCCTCTTGGAACGTCATGTCGCCCATCAATCCTCTCATTACTCGCGTAAGATTCTTGATGTCAGACCAACTTCCTTCTGTCAACAGCCGTCGTAAGTTACTCCAGACACCGTCTTGACCGCTGGGATCCTCGAACACCGCAAGATCGCCGTACGGAAACTCTTCGATAAGCTTCGGGATCTCCTCGTCCGTCCTGGTACACATGGCAGCGCATACGATACTCCCAGCGCTTGCGCCAGATATAATTCGTGGCAATAGTTGCGCTTCGAATAGAGCTTTGAGAACACCAATATGCGACATGCCAAAGGTGCCTCCACCAGACAAAAGTAATGCGCTTCGGCCATAACTCTGCCGAGCAAATAGTATTCCTTCAAGAAGGTCTCGATTCTCGATACTCTGGTCAAGCCTGCTTTGCGTAACAACAGCATCAATGGTTCTAATTGTAGATTCAACATATCGTTCGATAAGGTGTTTCGTTCCGGAGTAAGAATGTCGGTAAAGATCAACGTTATCCATTCCGCCGAGGTCGCGCGACAGAGCGGTACGGATCAAGTGCATCATTGTATGTACGTCGCACTTCGTCCGCGCTTCGTCGAGATCGTGGAGTCTTTGTTCGATTAATTCAGAGTTATAGTCGCCTGACAAGGAGTCGCGCTTCCATTCATCGTTGCCTTCGAGGCTGTCGAGTTCTTTCGCAGCACTCTCCCATTGTGCTTGGGACTCGGCCTGGCTGGTCAGCTGAGCGTTTGAGTATGGACGGGACGACGCACATTCTGCATAGACAGGCATAGCATGCGCTTCCTCTCCTCCAGCTGCTTGATCTTCAAGCGCTGGTCTTCTGTTAAGCCATCTTTGCACCACTGCCATGTATTATTTGCCGATTTGATCGCTTTTTGCAGCGTTCCGACAACAGGAACTGAAGATGTCGGCGGTCGCTTGGCTTTCGTATTCGATTTAACTGGAGATTTTGTAGATTTGTTGTACAGACTGGGGACCGCGCGAGCAGGAAGAATAAGGTCGGCCATGGTGAAAGCCCGCGCCGGAAGCGCAGGATCGGTCGTGTGCGAGGTCGGAGAACGAGGTTATAGCATGGCAAACGGTGTTTTGTAGGTGTGATATTCGAGGTGCTGCGTCGCAAGACGTCGGGGATTAAGGATATTGTATTCGAGCAGACAGTCGGAGAAGGAATCGTGGTCACAAGTCGAGAAGCATTTGCAGGTGCGGAATGGTCAACGGAAGTGGTGGGGGTAAATGGAGGGGCGCTGAGACATGAGCAATTGGAGGTGGAATGATAAAGGAACGAGAAGGATGATCTTGAGGTGGTGACTCTGAGTGATGAGATTATTGTATCGTTGGATTTTAGAGTTAAAAGTGAGGAATTTCTTAGTCTAGATTGGGAGGGAAGGACGAAATGACCCTTTCCTTTTCGCTGCCATTCCCAAATTGAATCCACTTGCCGAGCTGAGGCCCCATCCCCCACCAATTTTGACGTGGAGGAGCAAGGACCACTAAAATGCCCTGTATTCGCTTCTCTCCAGGGTTCTGACAGCAGATTCTCCCCAGCTAGAATTTCTTTTTTTACCCAACAAGTTTAGCAGGCCATACATAGCTGAGTCTTGGTTCTTCTGACAAAGGATATCTCAGCAAAACATGAACATCTGACTCTTGTCCTTCCAGCCGCACACCGCTTGGAAAAGGTTGGTTGTATGGAACAGTCCAATCATGGAGCGGGTGCTGGAGGTGCACGTGGTACAAGATGGTTGTCACTAAACCAGGATGCGTCATGAATCGGGTTTGGGGTCCCGTTCACATGTCAGCAAGAAGCAGAAGCGGATGCTCGTTATTGGACTCTCCAGGTTTTGGACAAGCCGATGTTCGGCAGGTGATTACTTTTCGAGTCTGGGGAATATGCGGGGGAGAGATGATATGATGGCTTACGACGGCACGTAAAATGGAGGCAGCGTTAATGATCTGATGAGGTAGGTATTTTAGGCACTGGCTGGGAGACAAGAGGCAAGACGGCGAGTTGCATCATGGCTTACGATAATCCACACCGTGACCACTCTCTCTTATGCAAATTCCTGTTCCAAAATCCCGACACTCAAACTGTGGACAGCTGAAATATGAGACACGGGCTGACGCGAGCTTCTTCGTGTCACCTGCCTCTGCCTCCCGAGGGCCGATCTTTCCAACGATCGAGATCCATCTCCTCAGATCTGCACTCGCAAAAGGACTCAATCAAGGCAGCAGGGAACAATTATTCTTCCGTCTAAGCAAATCCTCCGGCCTCGGGTATTTGTGGTACCACAGAGTCCTAGCTTGACATGGACAGCACGAGTCTAGACTGTTTGTTGATCTTTGAACTAACCTTGTTTGACATGCTTGTGACGTCTGTTTTCGTTTGCTACATGCTGTGTCTGGGGCTTCAGTCCATTCCAGCTCCAACAGCTACAGTAACAAATTGACTAAAAATACAACAGAATTGTTACTGACTGCAACGTAAATATGCATAAGTTGTATCGTTAATGTTCCGATCATCAGACAAGCGCATGCCCCTCTCACGATTCGCTACACAAATTACGTATTAGTGACGCCTCTCACACACGATGGCCTCGCGTAACCTGAACCTTTCATTCCCCCGCATCCGCAAATACCTGCTTTTACTATGCAAACTCCCGCAGTCTACATGTCATTGATGACGTTTTGTTTTCATTTACGAAACGCCCAATCCAATCATGCACGCACAGGAGGCTCCCGCCGAAGAACGCCTCAGGCAAATGCGGCGTAAGCTCCCGCCTCTCTTCTTATAAGCTCCTCGCCCCAGTTCCAAGCTTCCATTTCTTAGCTTCTTCATCGCTTTGAACTTGAAGATCTTCAATTGAATAGCTTCAGAGATTGCCAACATGGAGGCCTACAAGACTCATGGAGGGGTTGCTCCCATTCCCACCGTCGTTCGTATGTTCATCTCACCCTTTGGTGTAGAGCTTTACTAATGATGATGCGTTAGCTGAACCGACTCACTACCAAACAATCGGTCACAATGGCGTCCGCGCTCTATGGGTTCTCTTCGTCGCAATGACAGTCGTATCCGCCATCTTCGCCATTCTATCATGGAACGTCGCCGTGCAGCGTCGCATCTTTTACTTCCTCACAACCCTCACCACCATCATCTCTGCCCTCGCCTACTTCGCCATGGCATCTGGCCAGACATCGTACTTCAACTGTACCAGTGTGAGGGATCATCACAAGCATGTTCCCGACACGCACCATGATGTCTGTCGTCAGGTATTCTGGGCGCGATATGTTGACTGGACGCTCTCGACGCCGCTGCTTGTCGTGGAGCTTTGCCTTCTCGCTGGTGTTGATGGTGCGCATACCATCTTTGCGGTCATTGCTAACGTGATCTTCGTCCTTGCGGGTGCTTTCTCCGCTGTTGGACATGCGAACACTGCTCAGAAGTGGGGATGGTATGCCATCAGCGTCATCGCCTTTCTCTTCACCATCTGGCACGTTGCTGTTCCCGGCTCCCGAACCTCTCGTGCCCGCGGTACCAAGATCGCCCGTCTCTTTGGATCCATCTCCGTCGCTTCTCTGATCCTCTGGCTCGTCTACCTTGTGTAAGTTTCCTCCCCAGTCTTCAATTGACAAAGCTAATGTCCACAGTGTCTGGGGTGCTGCCGGTGGCGCTTGGAAGGTCAAGGTCGGCACCGAGGTCGTCATCTACGCCGTCCTCGATGTCCTCACCAAAGCTGTTCTCGGCTTCTGGATCATCACTGCTACGCGACAGAACCGCGACACTACTCCCGACATTGGAGGCTACTGGACCAACGGTGCTGGTGCTGAGGGCACTATTCGCGTTGGCGATGACGAGGACGGAGCTTAAATGCGCCTCAAAAAAAAAAAAAAAAAAAAAACAAGCCAATTGCGTCCACGGAACAATTCCGCATTGGACGCAACCACTTTACAAGCTTTCCGCTCACGATTTGACGAGTGGTCTTTGAGCCCGGGCCAGCCGGTAAGGAATGATCAAGATTGTATGTTTTGGAATGAGCTGGGTAAAAATGCAACACAACGCACATGCTCGATTGAAGGGGAATTGGGCGTTTGGGGCGTCACTACGAGAAATGTACCGTATGATTCAAGTAGCTTTAATGTTATGGGACACGAATACGACATACCCCTCTTGACTGTGACACCATTATGAGTTCCTGCATGTGTACTTTGTGCGTCTGCATCAATCATGCAACGTTGACGACAGAGATAATATGATCTCTTCTTATGGTGAACGGCACTCTGCATGAACTGATCTGTCTTCCGAATGCACATGACAACATCCGCAAAAGTCTCCGAAGGTTCCCGTGTCTCAGATGCCGGCATGCTGCTGCTCTCAGCCATTTCGCACAGCCCGAACAAGGATACGAAGTTCAACCCCGTCGCGTCAATTGCTCTATCAAGGTTCCCAAACCATGGCGTTTGTTAATTGAAGCATAATGTAAACGCATACTGTATACACACTTTGACAGCAACCTTAACTCACTCCGTCCCAGCTCTCACCCGTGGCTTGATTCTGTTTCTGGATGCGTTTATCAGCCAAACGCTCCTCTGTCTCATCTTTGCCATCCCGATGAACGACTCAATTACTTGATCAACGGAGTCATGCGACCGGGTCACGTCAAGCAAGCTTATTGATAGGTTACCATAGTAAGCTTGATGCATGAGATATAGATCGGCCCCGCCCCTGTATTTCAAGTATTGCTGAACTTGGTCTGTTTCAATCTATTCAAGCCATTCGGTTCTAAAATTGCCCTGCCGTTTAACAATTTCTAAGCAGAGTGTATAGCAATTGGGAACAACTTCTTCTATCTACTTGGATATATACAAAACCGGACTAGCAAGAAACGCAGAAGCATCACTTTGCTCACAGGAACCTATTAAAGGGGAACGTCACGCACTTGTATAGCAAACATCAATTCCCCGCTAACTGAAATCTTTTACAAACTGCTACACAGTACTATGTCCCGGCCTACTGCTAAAATGCATATAATTTGTCCGATGCTGCCTCACTAACAGTTCCATGACGCTCCTCCATCTGAGCGCCAGCAAGAACAGCCGTTTCAGCAGTGGTGCCTTGATGAGCAGTAATCTTGCAAAGCAGAGGCAAAATAGAGGCAAGAATTGCACCCGCTCCGAGGAAAGTAGTGATGACAACAAAGCCGATGTGATACGCCGGCGAGTCCCTCGTAGGCCAGATTCGACTCCCATAGATGCTGGAGAAGCTTTCGAAAGTATTGACGAGCGCAAGAACGATGGCGCGCTTCTCCGGAGGCAAGCTCACAGTTCCGCTGGCTCATGAGAGAATCAAAGGTAGAGTTGACCAGATTCCAGAGGCCACCAAGCAGATCATCACATATAACATGATGGGGTTCTGGATGGCGGCGCAGACGACGCAGCCGACGCAGACGACGCAGCCGACGCAGCCGACGCAGCCGACGCAGCCGACGCAGCCGACGCAGCCGACGCAACCGAGGACGAGTGTGGAAGTTGTCTGCCAGCGGCATTCGATGTGGCGATCCGAGGACCAGGCGATAACGATAAGCACTGCAGTATCAATAGCGTAGATGGGTACCATCATGTACTAAGCCTTGACGGAGTCGTAGCCCAGCGTCTTTGTGATTGTCAGGATGAAGTAGGAAATTGTCCCTGCACTGATATCCAGCATAAAAAGGACAATGAAGATGTAGGTTCTGGTATCAGCAATAGCAGCAAAAAAGGCTTGCCAGTGGGTGAGTCGACCGCTAAGACTGCTTGTCGAGGCGAGGCCATCAGCCATGATGCGAATCTGAGCCAGTTGGCGCTCCTGAAGGCAAAGTCGCTTTTAGTTATGGGGATAGTCAAGAAGCACAAAGCAGGAGATGATACCAATACCAACAGTGGCTACTCCCTCAACGATGAAGAGCTAGCGCCATCCCGAGATACCATGAGCATCATGGAATCCAGACGTGATGCCACCAGTAAACGGGCCATCGAAAGCACTCAAGAGAACCGCGCGCAAAAGATAGCAAACTGCTTGCTCGGCTCTGAACGCGTATACCGCGAACTAAGGAGTTACAAGACACCCGGGAAGAAACCGGACTCGATACGGCCGACGATGAAGCGAAAGGCAAGGATGGTACTGTAGTTCTGGCTGATAGACATTAGGGCGGACAGGCAGCCCCAGACGATCATGATGCCTGGGAGGAAGATCGAGGGCCAGCTTCGTGATAGAACCATGTTGGAGGTGACTTCGCAGATGAGGTATCCGAAGAAGAAAATGGAAACTAGGCATATATCTCATTGGTGAGCTTCAGGTCCTCGCCCATACCGGCGTTTTTTTGCATTACCTTATAGAAGCATACAGGCCAGTATGTGGGCATTTATGGGTCCAACTGATGATACCTCCAATGTTGGTGCGATCAACGTAGTTCAGGATGTACATAATCCACAAAATGGGCATCAGGAAGAGGCAGATCTTCTTGACGAGTTTCTTCTCCTCAGGGCTACCGCGGGCATAACTGCTTAGAGCGTCGGACAGCCCTTGCGAGATTTCGACTTGCTCATGATGCTCCCTAGTCTTGGCCATGTCCTTCTCGACGTTCATTACGCCGGTGTTTGGGTCGTTGAAAGACTTTCAGAAGGGCGGGTTGTTCAGTCAGACACTTGAGCATCAAAGATAGGGACGCAGATGTTGAAGAAAACGAGATGGCCAGTCGACGTCGGCCTTAAATACGACAAACGACCTCCACGATGATCCGCAGCTAACGCTACACTGCAAGCCTGGGGAACTGACCGTAAACCACGGTTAAGCCTTGAACCTCAACATGCGCTGCCCCATGGGGTAAGCTACACTCACTATGGGGCATGAAGACAGATCTGCACAACAGGGAGGGAGAAAGGTTCTAGACTGTTGCTCAACTGCGGGCACGCAGACCGCTCTCAGGCGGTGGCGGTCTTCACACCGAGTGGAAGATAAGAATTCGACAGTGAGGAGCTAGTCATGGGTTGATAGACTAGGCACTAGCAGCAATAACAGATGATGGCCACAGAATGCTGAACAATTTTGGCATTAATTGGTCTTGTTTATTATTATGCATGTTCATGACTACAGAACTCAGCCAAGCAATGGTCTATACGACTACTCCGCCATCTGCGATCCAATGATCCCGAGAAGGTCCGGGATAGTACTCCAATCCCATCCCAAGCTGATCCCCCAACATCCAGCTGCAGCTCAGGTCCCGATTCTGCTGTTGGGCTGTTCGTGAGTCTTGAGCTACCTCCCGCGTCCGGTTGTCGGGATGGTGCGGCATGAATACATCGTTCGCCGATTCTCCTGACGTGAGCCTGCCGAGTATGGTACTGAGTCCTTGCCCTATGTAATGCGCCACATGCCTTGCGCAGGCTTGCGTCGCATTTAGTATCGAGATGACGGGGCCCACGAGGTTGACTACGTCGTCTACCGAGAGGTGTATGACAACAGCCCTCCACGACAAACAGACCTTGATCACAAAGATGGACGAGTACGTGATCGTGGTGAGGAAGTATAAGGGGACTCCCACTACGGCGTGGCACATGTCGGGGTCTTCCAGAATTAAACGAAGTGTCACACTCCGCTGTCCTCGTCGCTCTTGACGATGATCCTACTTGAACTCAGACCTGCAACAACATGGAGGTTCTAGCCGTCTGGGATATTGGCACTCTCAAGGAGAAATTCGCAATGGATTGCTGCGGTTTCTTCATCCTGACCAACAACAGAGCTCTCCCACCCACCGAAGCAAAAGAGCTCCTTGTCGAGATCACGACAAACGTGAAAAAGGGAAGATGAGCAAAGTGGCAAGGCCTTCAAGATAGCCTTGCGCGGCAACTCAACACTGCGCGACCATCTCCCCGAGGAACCTGAGTCAGTCGAGGAGGTACTCGTCAAATCAGATGGTTGGGCTTTTTCACCTTTCTTCCGTCAGGGCGGCAGGTTCGCTGTTGGTGATGTCCATTATGTACAACAGGATGACCAGCTAGTCCCTGCAATGCATACTTCGTTCGTACAGGACGCTACGCTCACGCACAAGAACTCCGGCCTTCAGCAGTATATCCTCGAGATATGCAGATCGCGAATTACAGCATCATCTTTTACGTCTATCACCCCGGAAGATCTGCGCTGCGTTGGTCCAGCCAAGGTCGAAGAGAAGCTCCTGAGTGGAGATCGAGGAGCCGAGCATGTCATCATTGTTAATGCTGTTGCGGACTAGGATATGAACGTCTTCGTCGTTGGCCTCTTGGCCGCTGAGGAAAAGGGATACCGCTTCCTCTATCGCACTGCAGCTGCTTTTGTATCCTCGAGGCTCGGAATCAAAGAAATCCCGCCCAAAACTCGTTAACGGCTGACGCTGACGCTCCGCGGACTGGTGGTCTCATCCTAGCTGGTTCATATGTACCCGAAACGACAGCGCAGCTAAAGGCGCTGCGTGAGCGCAGGGGCGCGAGTCTCGACGTGATTGAGCTAAATGTGGCTCAACTAATCGAGTCTGTGGAACAGAAGCAGAAGATGGTAGACCATGCTATTTCCGAGACTACCAGGCTCATCAGCGCTGGGAGAGACACGTCTTGGTAATGACCTCGAGGGCGTTTAACAAGACCGACGAAGCCATCTCCTGACTGGAGATTGGTTCTAAGGTGGCTACCGCACTTGTTCACCTCCTCACTAATATTCAAGTGCGGCCACAATATATAATTGCCAAGGGAGGAATCACCTCCTTAGACACAGCCACCAAACGTCTCAAGATCAGGAGAGCCCTGATCGTAGGTCAGGCTGCTCCAGGCATGCCTCTCTGGAGATGTGATGAGGAGACACGCCGGCATCGCTCCGTGCGTTTTGTTATCTTCCCGGGTGATGTTGGCAGCGAGACAACTTTGGCAGAAATTGTCGAACAGTGGGCAGTTTGAGTGATAGATACTTCTACTGCGATTGGTGAGGAATGAAAAGACAAAATAGCGCTACTGGTCAAGATTTCTTTGCTTAAGGAGAATCCATAATTTGTATGGCAGCATGGAAAGTCAAAAGTAGAGTATCCCAAGATTTGAATTTACTCAAGTGACAATTCGGATTCCCGTTTTGAAGACCTGCCTATATGTAAAAACATTATATCACTTGATATTAAACTTGAATCTAACAGGATATGTCAATAGTCATGTCAACCAAACATAATATTATCATTCATCATAACCAAATAAATAGTATCCTGTCCAATCTTCCAAACCTGACACATGCTAACCCTGCCACGTAACACGCTTATCCCTAAATAAAGTAACCATAGCAATAGGCAACAGTTCCGTGTTCACAATATTCAACCTTCCAAACCTCTCAACAACCTCATGCCCATAGAACGTCGCAACCCACGTCCAATACGCATCCATGTTGTTCCACCACCCAGTAATACCCTGCAGATTCGACTCTCCGCGCAACTGCTCCATCGCAGCTGATATCTTTCCATCGTCGGTCTCAACCTTGCTTTCGGTGGGTCTCTTCATGAGAGTTCGGAAGATGCGGTGCAGCCTGTTAGAAGCAGTGAAGTTTTCGAAGAAAAAGGCTTCGCGGTAGCGGGTGAATTCTTCGAACGAAATAAAGGTGTCTTTCTCGTACTGAGATTCAGGTTCCCAGTCTGGTTCGTCAAGAGCGTATCGTTCATGCCTAGTTCTGCCGCCCAAAAACTTTGATTTGTAGCCTTCGTATGCGTGACGCTCATCCTCTTCGAAATCGATCATGGGCTGCGATGGGTCCTTGAAGACTCCATCATGAATCTGCATGAGAGAAATGAACGGGGACTGCAGGTCAAGACCTCCAAGTTCCATGGGGAAGTAGAGGTAGCCATCGGGTATATTCTTGATACCGAATCTCTGACTGATTTCTTGTTTCAAGAACTCAACCACGCTCGTGACTTGACCATCCGAGAGCTTAGCGAAAACCTGCGTCTCAATCTTCTTGTGAGTTGAAAGCATATTGTCAACGTGTTCACGACCGAAGCAATTGGCTGCTTTACCGAAATTTGAGGTAAAGAAGGTCGCCGCGTAGGTATTCCATGCTTGGATAAAGCCAAGAATGCTCTTGCGTTTATCGACAAGTTGTTTATGAAGCTCGTTGATATGAGAGTCGACCATTTTCTGATCAATTTCAAACCGGCCCGACTTGGGTGACAAGCGAAGGAATCCCCAACGAATCTCACCTTCAGGAAGGGAATCGTCAATGGGGAGAGCCGCATTGCTATCCTTCGAGATTCGGACCGTGCCAGTCTTGGTAGGGTTGACATTGACGCCGGTGACAATGGTGAACTCATCAACAGTGTCCCAAGCCTTGACTGCAGCCTTGTGGTCAGGCGACCAGAACCAAAAGTTGTCATGCATTCTCCACAAGTTGTTCGAGGTAGCCTGGTTGACAGCAAAGTCAAGGCAAAACAGTGTTGTCTCGCCAAAGACATCGCTCAGCACATGAGCGGCCGGTGTACCACGACGTCTCTTGCGTGCTGACGAGTCGTCATCGTCGACAAACTTGAGGGGTGCCTCGAGGAACTTCTTAAAGAACCCAAGCCATGTATCGGAGACACCAAGGAACTTGAGGATCGTAAAAACAGTGTCATGCGGAAGCTTGGGGTTCCAGTCATCAAAAACGGAGTGGAATGCCGTCAGCTCGCCGTAAAGATGAGTATTGATGGTGATCTCTGTGGACAACAGATGAAGCAAGGTCTGCTTGAGTGCCATTGGACTTCGAGACTTGTCGTCTTCATCATCATCGTCTTCTTCCTCCTCCTCTGAGTGATCAATCTCAGCACTATAATCCATAGCGATCTGACGGCGTCTCATCGCACCGCCCTGTCCCAGGCCTCTGGTCGACGGTGCTGACTTTCGCGCTGCTTTGCTAGCAAGCTGTCTACGAGGTGCTTGCATAGGTGCCTGGACTGCAAGTTTCCGCTTCTTACTGACAGTAGCGAAACCATCATAATCGGCCTCCTCCTCGCCATCAGCAGTGCCTGTGATTTCGTGCTCATAGTTCATGAGCTGGGCCATGAAATATCTCTCCTCGTTGACCTTGATCCGTTCACGCTGTAGGCAGGGTGAATCGGAAAGTGGGCCGAGATAGTAGCCAAGTCGTCGCCGATCTTCTCGAGGGATGTCTTGCCTCTCCGATTTCCAGGCTCCAGAATCACGAAAGACCTTGAAGGCTCTCTTGAAGAAGGCACTCCATTTGACACCAATGTACTGGAGGAAGATTGCTTGGAGCAAGTCTTCATGCATATGGATGTTGAAGACTCCACTGATTTTTTTCTCCATCGACACAGAGACAGGGGTCTCGGCGTTCCACGTCCATGATTCGAGAGCATTAATGCGCATGTTGAGGACGTCTGCAATCTCCTTCAAGATCATGTCATTACTTTCAAAGTCCTTGAGCACTTCTCGTTTCTCATTGGAGAGGAGGTCTGAGGAGTGAAGACCGGGAATGATCCACTTGAGGGAGCCAACAGTGAACTGATTGGGTGTTGAGATGGATGCTTCATGGTCAGAGACAGATTGTCGAAGGTTCTTAAGACTATTGGCCATGGTCTTCTTGTCCTTGTTGTTGGAGCGGAAAAGATGGTTGAGATAACTGTTGAGGGCCTTGGTATCAATATCGGCGGCTTGGAAGACGGTATCCTCCCAGTCCATCCTGGACTGAAGCTTGGCTTGGTCACCGACATCTTCGAACGCCTCACCCATCTCAACATCTGCCTCTGGATCCTTCCCCTTATCGCCAGATAGCCACTCAGTCACGAGCTCACCATAGAGCCAAGCATACTGATACTGAAGGGCTTGCATATCAAGCTGGCGATTGAGTGACTCCTCCCAGGCAGCCAACATTTTGGGCGACACTGAAGGATCTATCTTGGCCTGGCCAAGAAGTCGGTCGAGGTTCTTGAGATCAATCTCGAGGCGTTTGTGACTAGTGAGACCTAAAATGACTTTGTTATCCTTTGTGAGCTTGATGGAGAAGCACTTCTTGACTCCATCGCTCAAGACGACAAGACGCTTAACAGCATCCTTCTCTGCTTCGACTGAAGAAAGAATCGCCGCCTTGGCTTCTTCAAAGCGAGAGCGTCTCTTGGACAGCTCCTGAAGTTTGGTGTTGGTGATCTCTTGGAGAGTCTCGGAGAAGACACTACCGGAGGAAGCCATGGTGTAAGTGGATTGAAGCTTAGGGGTAACAGTCTGCTGTACGTGTGTTGATGGTCTTGCTGTCTGTCTGATTCTGGCCATTAGTGATGAAAGGGCCAGGTTTGAAGGATAACGTGATGATGGAATATATGGAAAAGAAAGGAGGGGAGGGGTTGAAGGAGGAGGGCAGTGTGTGGTATATATACCAGGTAGGAGGAGGATTTGGTGTCCTCAGGCCAAAATGTGCAGGGAGCTGTGCCGTCTTGGCCGTGTAAGCCAATAGCTTTGGTGATTGATGTGGTGTCAAGAATGAGCTCATATAATACGAAACGGCATCAAAAAAACTGATACATCTTACTGGGTCACTCGTAGGCCAGCAGGACGCTGTCGCACGTTTATCGCAGCCCACGGCAGATGAGTTGTAAGCTGTTGATGAGATGAAGTGAAGTCAAAGCTGAAGCGAAGCCAGGGAGAAGCTAATGTGCTGACTGTCCCTGTCAACAGAATTGATTCGTCAGATGTCAGAGTACAGTGGGTCAATCTTAGGCTACAGCCTCTCGTGTTACATCGTTTTCAACTCCATAACTCTCTTGTTAGAGAGGGTCAACTCAACTAACAGTTCAACTCATTCAAGAGCTGATCCAAATCACTAATTTATAGGGCTGCGGAACATGTATATCTTCAGCCGCAGTCACAGAAACACGATTGTCCTAAGCTGCCGTCTGGCACTGGCTTTGTTCCTTTGCCTTCACTACCTAGGTAGCTGCTCTCGTTTGCGACATATCGTCTCATGCCCCGGTTTCTGTAACAACATAAACATTCAGTACTGAGATGCTCAAGCCTTTGATCCAAATGAGAGTGCCCATTCATGATCTATTCGATCATTTCAAGCTTCTTCATCAGTTCACGAAACGAGCGCCTCGACTCCTCCTCTGTCGGCATCCTAAATACACTCATCTGTTCTTCGTCTTCCATCATCTGTTCTTCATCTTGCGTCCAAAGGGAGACTCTTAGGTCATTCAACACCTCTCGGTTCGGCATCCACGAGGATGCCAATCGTTTCTCAATGTCGTGCACTCTCGATGGCCAAATGAAATCCCAGAACAACATGGAACGCGTATACCTTCTAGTGCTCACTTTGAGAGTACGATCATCGCAGCGCTCCGCAGATTGGTAAGGTGACTCGTCAGCGTCACGGAGTAAAAATGCCTGGTATTCCATGACCAGTTCGTCAAGGAACGTTTCCATCTCCAAATCTTTTGGCGAAGGATCAAAATCGCTTTCCCACGATCCATCTTCTAAGTGGCCTGGCTTGTCGACACATGTGTGTTCCATATGAAGCTCCTGAAAAGTTGCTTGCCTTAAAACAGCCATATGTTGACTCAGACTCAGCACCCGTCCATAATCGCTGACAAATGATCTAAGTGAACTGCTGCCCCAGCGACATGTGTTATTCAGGAACTTGATTCCATGAGTAAAAGGTGTACATCCTTGAGGTGAGCATTGACAGACACAGTCGTCGGTGTCTTCAATGGCTATGGGGGAATTGACGAGATACTGTGCCATCTCATCGTGTGCAATTTTATGATCACGGTGATGACTGAGAATGACTTCCGCCAGAACAAAGATGGGTGACTCAGGTTTCCGGTGCTCGCAAACTAAACCCCAGAGGTTAGGGCAGTGTTCATACAGCCACATTGCATAAGGCGGTGTAACTGTTGTTAGAAACTTTCGAAAGCTCTTGCCAAAACCAGGGCCAGTCTCAGTGGTCAACGCCCAATCTTCCCAAAGATCATCGACATCGGAAAACCCTAGATCCCAGAAGAAAACTGCATCTTCAGGATTCGTAATATCCAGGTAAATTGATCTTGAATGGTGTTTCCCTGGTGGTAATCCTTTCAGGTCCTCAGCTAATGCTGTCGACAGACGACCAAAACCTAATAAACCCTTCTCGCGGAGTACTCGATCCAACTCGATATCATGCACGCTTGTCTCGAATGCCAAGGAGTGGTACACACCGTGTACTGATCTCGGCAGCTTCTTTTGCGCTACATGTACTAGTTCCCGCCGATACAATTGCAACTGCTTAGCAAGTAGAACTTTGCAGTGATTTGAAGCGCAGATGAATAGACTGGTAAAACCATCCTGTCTAATTATCGTAGGCTTCAAGAAATCGCGATAGGGTATAATTGGGCAACCAGCTGCTAGAAGAATTTCTACTGCCGTAGTGCAAGGGCATAACGTCCCATCTTTGTTTTCCTGGTTGTGACAAATGTCTGCACTGACTTGAATTGCTCTGCCGAGAAGGGTTATCTCTCCAACGAATACTCTACTGGATCGGACTAATTGCTGTGGGTTGGCTTTTTTTACCAAATGTTCCAGAATATCTGGGTTTTCTATTGCGAAGTGAAAAGGAGTCTCGCCATAGAAACTAATTTCATCCAGGCATTCTGGGCAGTGGCTGATTAGGTGCTTCGTCTCCTCTATATCATTACGCAGAATAGCGAGCGTTAATGGTCCGAATAAACCTATCAGAGATTTGATTTAGTGTCTCGTTCATGCTTTACCAATGTTTTCGGTGTTGTACCTTCAACCAATTTCTGGTTTGACTTCTCATACTTGATAAAGTCTTGCCAGGTGACATGATTGAACCTGGCCACACTCAATGCTACTGGAGCTACTTCAATATCCTCGACATGTAACTGACTAATGATGGCCATCGGAAGTACTAAGTCTTCAGCAGCTATATGCCACGCCATCCTAGGCCGCATTAGCGGTAGATAAATTGCCTTGTCAATCCACGTACCTGCACTCAGAATGAACAGCTGATAGTGGTGTTCCTGCAGTGATCAGGAAATGGAATAGTTGCTCGAGACCCGCATGTGTAGATTTTTTCTCCTCGAAGTTAAAACCTCGTGTACCACAAAAGTTCATCTGTAGTTGTTAAATATTAAATTCACATTTTTTTTTCGCTGAAGGCGGACTGACAACAAGAGTCAAGCGGTGGAGCAAAGAGCAACCTTGTGGCGTGACATCAGTAGGCATCGCCGTTCCTGAACTGAATATAGCTTGCAATTTGGATATAATCGACTTGAAAAAAAGTTCTGGGCAGTTTCTCATGGCCCACTCTGTTGACAAGCTGCTGCGCGCCAGCGTATCAAAAACTCTAAAAGCTGGTGATCTATTTTCGTTGACCTCAGCAAAGTATGTGAAAGACGGACTGATGCTAAAGCCGCCTGCGCCTCCAGTCGTACGCAGAGTCAGTTCAATCGCTTTGTTTATTACTCGAACGATGCTAGAAAGTCTGAGCGTACGAATTCGTGAGTACCTGGGGTGGACAAAACCAAATTCACAGTCCTTATAGTGAGCAGTATCGGTGATCGTCTCATCAACCAAGTAGAGTGGCCCAAAACGAAGTGTGTTCCTAGTGCGGTGCCTCCTTGCTCGGCATGGACAGGCCAGAACTGAAGAAGCAATTGTAGAGAGCGCACTTGGCTTTGCAGCAAGCTTGTAAGCAGCAGGGATAGGATTTCGAGGATCAATTTGCACCTGTGACAGTATTTCATTGGTTTGAGCATCACGTTGGCGTGCTGTAGACTCGACTTGCTGGAGCGAGTGTCTGATCTCTTCTATTTGAGATTTGAACTGTGCTTGGATCATCAAGCTGATCTGTGGGGCAATGCCGTCGACGGAACTTTGAAGTAATGGAAGTTTCGTCTCGATACTTGAGATGGGGTCACGAAGACCAGATAAATCAGATGTCAGGGTTGAGACATCATCTGATGTTTGATGAAGTCTTTTAGTATTCAAGGCCAGAGCATCAGACGTCGCAGCTTGTACGTCTCTGGGCAAGAATTAGTCAAACCATTAGAGACTTGAGTAGTCACGTACAGCTGCAAGCTCTGCACAGCCAGGTTGAGAGGTGTGCAAAGACTTTCCAATGTGAGTTCCAACTGTATGAGCTGAGCTTTTCGCAGCGGGTAGGCGAGTTTGCGATAGCTGCCTTTGACTTTGTCTTCAAGCTTGGGGTCAGGCGTGGTTGTGGCAGAGATGTTGCGCCCAAACGCCTTGAGGTCATTCAAGCCGTCCTCGCAATTGCCCAAGCATCTGACAGCATGGTTTACAGCCTCCGAAGTGGAAGGATCTAGTTGACCGCTCTTGAGAAACCCATCAAGTAAGCGGAAACTGCCTTCGAGAGACTCCGCGAGGCGTTTGAGTCGAGCGATAGCATCATCGTGATCTTTAAGCCCGCCCAAGTAGCTGACTAGCCCAGAACATGTCTTGAGACCGAGCGGAATGATTGCAAGTGCTAATTCTGCCATTGTCTCGATACTTGTTATGAGGCGAAAATTGAGCGAGAGAGGGATGGAGAGTTCTGCGATCAGAGACAAGCCAAGATGGAGAGGAAGTGCATACATAAATCAGGCTGCCAATAATATCTCACCACGTTCAAGTCACCCCTGCTGCAGAACATTCACAATTACAAACGCCATAGGAGGCTGAAAATCACAGTTTTATTGGCTACTGGTCCCCTGCGGCTGGCATAATAAACAGTAGTGTTCAGCAGCCCAACACCATATCACAACAGTAATAATATTTAGATCGCAGATGTGCCTTCAACTGCCTGCTCTTGATCTCGTTGCGCCGCAAGAATGCCTTCAAACGGATCCTAAGGAGTGATTGATAATTTTGGTTGTCTCGGCTGACGCCATGCGAGTCTATGCACAACCAACATGTTGTTGGTCCTTGATCAACAACCAGTCGCTCCACGCCAAAGCACAGGTCATGTTTCAAGTAAAATAGCACTCGAATCACTTATTTTAGGCCACCGAACACAAAAACCAACTCTCCAGTGCCCTCATTCTTCTCAACCTGAATCATCACAATGAGAATTTCTGAGGGCTCTCCATATTCTTCAAGCGAATCTGACATTTCCGAGATCGCACGCGATCTTGAAAAAGAAGATGCTATCGAACAGCTCTCACTCCTCCCCAATCCTCCCTCTCGCCCTCGATGTCTAACTCCGGCTTTCGAGATGTCGCTACAAAACAGCCTGGACTACCGCGGCCGATTTTTCAGCACTGCGCATACTATAAGCTGCCGCCCGATATCAGAAGATACATTCTGATACTGGCTTTTGGTAATCATCGTCTCCACATGGACTTCTCTTACGATTATCCAGATATGTCCTCG
The DNA here is from genome assembly GCA_014898885.1 of Fusarium lyarnte (nom. inval.). NCBI lineage: Eukaryota > Fungi > Ascomycota > Sordariomycetes > Hypocreales > Nectriaceae > Fusarium > Fusarium lyarnte (nom. inval.). Next base: position 104,444 of record JAAVUB010000117.1, read on the forward strand.
GATCTCATTCAACCGTTGGATGAGAACCATTGTGGCATCGTCATGGAGAACATGTATGGCGACAGACTACGGGTCATCGATGATATGAAGCCAAGGTCATGGATCTGGTGGGGGTCTGTCTGCCATCGACTCCCACCGGATCTTGATGTGTCACGAATAGGACCAATGACCCATGGAGGACCGGATGGCCCTTGGGCAGACACCTGTCGCGTCGGTGAGGCTCGTCACTGCGACTTGTGGCCAGGCCCATTCCCTGCAAAGTGTCGCATCGGTACAATGGGATGGCTGCTGTCTTGTCGCCAAAAGTAAGTCACTCAATCTCTGTCTTGAATCGAAATCACCTCGATTAACAATGCTGCAGCTATGCCGGAGCCATCGGCGTCCTTTACTCTAAAAACACCATCATTGTGGCCAGAGAAGCACTGATAACACATCTACCTCAACTTTTACTACCACAGCGCCTCGCATCCATCACCTCCCTTGAGATCAGTTGGAACTTAAAGTCCCGACACGAGAGCGGAATTTGGGATATTATGGACGAAACTGATTTGAAGCGCATATCTCAAATAATATCCACTCAGTTCCTGCAACTACGTCGTCTTTATTTATCTCTCGAGCGCTCAAGGCAGCTTGGGCCGTGCTATAGCCCTGATGTTTGGCCAGCTATCAGCCGTCATCTAGACAGCCTCGCACGTGTCATGCCGTCCCTAACTGAACACGCCATTTCTCTACCGGATACTCCATTCGATTCTATCTTGTATCACGCAAAAGAAACAGAGTTCGGGTCGTATTCAGAAACATGCCATTCTTATAATCAGATCTGGCGATCGACTGACGGGGCAATGGATGTTGTTCGTCTTCCATATGTCGATAGTTATCCTCGAGCACCTTATCACATCGATCGCTCGGCCTCCAAGGGCAAAGGCTACTGGATACTCAATAGAAGCAACTGGCCAGAAAAAGACGAGGTCGTTTTCCGCCCTCCATGCGTAAGTGTCATGGGCCTAAGTCCTGATGATTTTGATGACTTTGAGTTTGTTCACCCTTTTGGAGATATTTGATGGTCTAGTTTGCACTCTGAAATGTATTTGAGCAACGTTAAAGCATCACTATTATATTATCATGTCGTAGTGTGGTTTCTGAACTTATAAGGCAGCCAAATAAAATAGGCATCAACAACGATCGGGACAATCTTCTAGGCAGCAAGACTGAGACCACGTACAAAGGAAGTCGAAATCACTCTGATTTTCATGCATCGTTAAAGGCCGCGAAATCAATCCAGCCATCAACACAATGACCGTAACCGAAGTCGGCTGCATGGGCGTCAAGCCCAACATGAATATCATGGACCATACCACGCTAGAGGGCAAAATCCTGACTGACGCTTGGAACACCGTCATCACCAAGCCTGGTGGTCCTCAAAGAGTATACTGGGGTTTGGAATCGGTTGACCCATCGAAGATCTGGTGCTTTTTCGACTTTGATTCGGTCGAGCAACATCGGCGATTCGCTGAGAAGTAAGTTCTACAGATGGATATGGAGTGAAGGAGCTAACTGTTGTAGATACGGTGCAGATGCAGTTAAGGATATTCCCAAGATTTGCACGCATGGAGAGTTCTCAAAGCATGTCAAGATGGTTCCATCCTCTGATGTTCTTGAGTCTCCTCTCACTGAGATAATACTTGCGTATTTCCCTCAAGACATCTCAGAGGAAAGTAAAAAAGCTCTCTCGTCCAAGATGCAGGAGATTCTCGGACAAGCTTTTCCGGATGAGGTCAGAGTCGCTCACGGCTGGGGCGTGGAGAATGACTTTCCAGCAAGAAGTGAAGATGGACTACAGAGGTCACTTCTCATGGGTTTTGTTGGACTTTCTCATTCCCAAGCTTGGGGGGATTATCGTCAGAGCGATGGTTGGAAAGAGACACTCTCGAGCATTGGAGGGCTGGAGGGTTGTACTAGTATTTACAGCTTTGCGATAAGCTGCCAGCATCTGGAGAGGGTTTAAGGAGTACAGACTTGTGAGAGATGAAAGCTGCATACAGTCAATTGCATTGATCAGAGTATCTAGCAGTCATTGTAACTCCTTAATTTTCCTCGATTTCGAACTTACCATCTTCTCAGGGAACAATGCATCTTGTGCATAGCCATATTTCAGACAATCGGCCTTTTTCTTGGTAATCGGCAATCAACCCTCCAACTCTTCTGTTCCAATACATGGAGCCGTAACAGCCACAACTCCATCAGTTCTAGCCGAGCTTTTCTTTCAGGCTGTAGATATCTCTACTTCAGTCCGTCTTATCTCCATACCCGTCTTGCCGTCTAGTGTCGTTATCTTGTCATGCATTTATCCGCGAAACACTCTTGTTTTCAGCATGTTTGGCGCCTTTTCCTGCATCTGCTTCTGCTGTGGAATCTTCTTTGGCGCATTATCCGCCCAGACCCTCGGCTGGAAATTATATTTCTTCATTGGTGCATTCTTCTCTGCCAATATCTTCATCACTAGTATTTTGACTATTCCAAATAGCCATGGAGATCAACTCCTTACGTCCATCGTGCTTGATCTTGGGTATATTTTTTCTTGCGCTATTTGTCTACATCGAGGGATGGAAGGCCAGTCAACCTCTTATATAAGCAGAGGCTTTCAAGATGAAGTATATGAGTCGATTAGTCGCTGCACACCTCATGTCCTATGGATCGTTCGGTCAGGTTCTTTTCTACGCTAGCTTCTAGTAAGTCCTGCCCCGTCCACTAATACCAACCTCAGCTAATATATTTCCTAGCATCAAATGAGTCCTGTATATTGGACCTTTACTGAGCGCCGCTTGGTTGATTCCTCTCGCAGCTGGGTGTTTCATCCTTGCTGTCATCGGCGGTTTTGTTCTTGATATCCTCAGTGGGCGACGTCTCCTAATCGTTTCCTGCCTAGTTTTCTCGGTTCAACAATTCTATTTGCACTCATCCACGACAGAGGAAGATCAAATACGTTCCTCTGCTGGGCATTCGTCTTCCGCGCCATGATTCTCGCGACAGTTGGAGTAGACATTGCCTTCAACGTCACCAACTTCATCATCACAACATCCCTCCCTGGTCATCTTCAGGCAGTTGCAGGTGCGTTGATCACCAGCCTACTCTACCTCGGCATGGTATTTTGGGTGGTTGCTGGTGAGATGGCAGTATTGTCACAAAAGGATCAAGGGGGCCGAAAATCTTGATGCAACAAGTCAATGTCAGATTGGATTCTGGACTGGTACTTGCCTGGCTTCGATTTTAATCACTGTGAAAATGGAGGCAGCTAAGGCTGGTTTGGCAGCTGATGAGAAAGCACAGAGAGGACAGGAGAGGGCTGTTGGGTAGAACACGGCGTCTTCGATGGGGGTAAGAGAATAAAAACATACTTAGTCTATCATAAACTATCCTAAGATAACCTAAAATACCATAAGATACCCTAAAATATCCTAAGGTATCCTAATATTGTCTAAGCTTTTCTACCACTTCGCCTGGGGCTTTCGTCCTAAGTTTCCTGTCCTATTACAGTGTAGCTTGAGACTTGAATCCATTCGTCTATGCTATCAACACACATAAGATGTACATCCTTCATAGTCGTACATTCTTCTCATAACTGGAATTGAGCACAATCCTGAAGTCTCCGATTTAGTAACACCATAAAACTGAGAAGAATGTGTCCTCTAGCTCTGACTTCACTAACATGAATCCATTTAAGCATTTGTCGATGGTACATTTTGCGCCGCACCTGTACATGATTAAATTAAGTCTATCTTCAGTCGAACTCTAGACCAGTCTTCCGCAGTCTCGCATGATGTCCGTCCGTAGATAAGTTGGTCCTACCAGGGTTACATCTAAAGTTCTTTATCCTTAAGTTTAATTACGACTCTGAAACCCACGCCAGGGTCAGGCCCAGCCGCACACGCATCCAGACCGCCCAACACCCCAAAACCACGAACCCTTCAGCAAAACCCTGATCCTTGAATTTCAGAGCAAAAATGTCACCGCTGCTCAAACAGTCGATCCGGCACGCCGTTGCCCCCTCGAATTTTAACGTTGGGGTTTGCGGGGGAATTACCTTCGTCCCAGTGTCGATGGGGGCGGGGTGATCTACCGCTAAGAATGGGGAAATACAGCTCCACGGGAACTCTGAGCCGCGGATAATTTACTGTCCACGAATGAGAAGCTGCCCGCTGGGAACAAGCTTATTCAGAGAACCACTGTAGACGACGCTTTGTTGGCGAAGACAGCACTTCCAATCTGAGGTTTGTTAACTTTTTTGACATGAGACGAGGACCATTAAACTAGCTAGATATGCGGTTTAGACCCGCTTGAGATGCTGGGGGTCATGTAATTCGGGAGTACCTCCGAAATGATCATCCACTCTTTGTATATAAAACCAGGGAACATCCCTATGTTTCTTTTCTTCCGATCCTCAAGCCAACTCATCTTCTGCACCGTCAATCCTTTCCAAAAATGAAGGTCTCGAGCTTCTTCTCAACCCTCTCCCTCTTCGCAGGCGTTCTCGCCGAGGCCATCGACCTCCCTGCCGGTGTTCCTCGCAGCATTGAAGAGTTCCGCGCCAAGCACCCCTATGAGCTTCCCGTCAAGAGAAGTCATCGCAAGGTCTATACTATCAGACATAGTAAGAACGACAACGATGATGTCTCGTCGGAGTTCTACAAGGGCTTGAAGAAGGCGAACAAGGGAGGTACTCTGTACCTCCCCAAGGGTCAGACTTTTGTCATTGGAAAGCCCCTTGATCTCACCTTTTTGAATGATATTCATGTTCACCTTGAGGGTGAGATTAAGTTTACCAATGATACGGCGTACTGGCAGAAGAACGCTTATAAGCATCCTTTCCAGGTAAGTCATTGAAACTTGATGATGAATGAGTTGAGACTAATGGTTGTAGAACTCGATCATGTTCTGGAAGTGGGGTGGCAAGAACATCAAGCTCTACGGAAAGGGTGTTTTGAACGGTAACGGTCAGCGATGGTGGAACGGTATGACTCTTACTCAACATATTTCAGATTGTATACTAACAATTTCCAGAGTTTGCCGGCAAGGAGATTCTCGACACTACCAACGCCTACCTCCGACCTATTCTGTTCTATGCTCAGAACGCCACCAACCTGGACATCCAAGGTGTTCACTTCAAGGACTCTCCCTGCTGGACCAACTTTGTCGTCACCTGTAAGCAATCCTCACCAACTCTCGTAAATCACGTACTGACATTCTTCAGCCAAGGACATCTCCTTCAAGGACGTCATCTGCACTGCTCGCTCCACCAACGCCACTGCTCTTCCCAAGAACACTGACTTCTTTGACTCCCTGAACGTCGAGAACCTCAATGTCGAGCGTGCCTGGGTTGACATTGGTGATGATTGCTTCTCCCCCAAGAGCAACGCTACCAACGTCCACGTTGACACCATGTACTGCAACGGTAAGTTCACCTCACTCCCCGCATCGTACAGCTTTTGCTAATAGCATTAGGCACCCACGGTCAGTCCATTGGCTCTCTCGGCCAGTACAAGGGTGAGATGTCCTTCGTCAAGGACGTCGTCATCGAAAACGTCTGGATGCTCAACGGCCAGCACGGCGCCCGTCTCAAGACCTGGGCCGGCCCCGACATCGGCTACGGCTTCATCGACAACGTGACCTTCCGCAACTTCTGGGGCGGCAACAATGAGTACACCGCCTCCATCGACTCGTGCTACTTCAACATCAACGCTACTACCTGCGCCCAGTACCCCTCTCGCATGAACATCACCAACATTCTCTTCGACAACTTCACCGGCTACAGCTCCGGCAAGTACGGCAACGCTGTTGCCAGGTTGACTTGCTCGTCTAGCAAGGATGCTGTCTGTGAGAATATCAAGTTCAAGGACTTTAACATCAAGACTCCTTGTGGTGGAGACCCTGTTTTCTTGTGTGATGGTGTCAAGGATATTGGTGTGGATTGTGTTAGTGCTACTAGTGCGGCGGGTAAGGCTGCTTTGGCGAATAAGTGTGTTGCGCCTCAGGCTTCTGCGAGTCCTTTCAAGGTCAGAAAGTTTAACGGTTAAGATATGAGAGAGGTTGTGGCAATTGGTGTTGTACGATGAATGAGATATCGATGGCGTTTGGCCATTGACTTTGACTTTGAAACTATGATTACTGACTGCGATACCTCCTGTGACCCAAGCTCGTAGAGAGCCGGTACATTCTTCGAGAGAAGTAAAGAATCGAGCCCGGTCAAGGTTGGCTAGGTTTAATCGAAAAACGAAGTTGCTGTTATAATAGATCTAAATACCTAGATAGATACCTTGAGCAAGTTGATTTTAGCAACGTACCTGCGGCATTGCAGATACGGGGGCGTAGTCAGGTGCTTTACTAGTCTATAGCGCAAAGTAAATTAGCTTTTGGCTACGTGATCCTGTTAAAGAATAAAAAAATGTTTATCACATTACGAAGTTCGACGAAATAATGATATTCCTGCAAATGGATTCACAGGTAAATTGTGTCCATTGGTAACCGAGGTGCTTGAAGATCAATGAAACAGTGTTAGTAACATGAGCTAACACTCATTCAGGGAAGAAGAAAAACTAGAAGAGCGGGGAACCTTTCACTGTATCGACCAGACTTGAACTGAGTGATATCCGCGGCCATCATTGTTCACCGTGTGTTGTGTATAGATTGTATAGATGATCCAGGGTAAGCCAGCCGTTTTGCGTCTTATCACAATGATGATGCTGATTGGGTCGCGATAAGAACTGCCGTTAAGTGGGGCTTCTGAGCGCTCCCCGCGTACCGAGCGTGCTTACCCAGTGCGAAACTCGCTAGACTCGGTTGCTGGGCTGTCACTTTCCAATTAACGCGTGAGGACGCGTGCACCCAGTAAATTACCTGACGCGACTACCGAGTCAATCTAAGAAAGACATGGCCCTCCCAATCTGAAGTTCCCATCCATCATCCTACTTATTCTTTTTCGTCCAGACTTTTGTTGTTTTGTCAATTGTAACTGATTGTTTGCCTACCGACACTTACTCGTCATCTAGTACTGTCCATTGTCTCCTTTACCTGATTCACGCCTGTCGAGTGTCCTGCCTAGCACATCTAATCGCTGCGCACTGCTGAGGCCATTCACCATCATGACGAGCCAGCGATCAACTGCGGCCCGAACGCCCGCTAAAGCGACCAAACCGGCTGCCAATACTTCTTCAGCCAAGCAGCGTTCAATCGTTTCCTTCTTCCAAAAAGCACCGCCCTCTTCCCCCGCTGCCGCATCATCTCCTCTTGCAAAAGCCTCTCCCACGACCAAGCAATCTTCGTGCTTGAAAGAAACAACGAAGGCAAATTCTTTGCCAAAGACCACTCCGCTCTCAAAGTCCAAGCCCAAGCCGACTGTCGCCATCAGGCAGACAACCCCCGTGCCTGATAGTGACGCTATTGAGCCCCCGAGCTCACAGGAGAATCTCGATTCGACCATGAAGGTAAAGAATGCCCCGGAAATGCGCGGCGACGCGGCGACATGAGCTGACAAAGACCTACAGAAGTCCGCCAACAAGATGAACCACGACGCTCTCCCTAGCAGTCCGACTCGAAAGGTGAGAAACTCGCAATGCAAGATACTAGCCAGATCAACCACTGATGCCCCTGAAGGTCAAAAAGGTTGTTAGTTACGCCGAATCCTCAGAGGAAGACGAGCCCTTCCAGTTTGGCGGACCCGCAAGCTCGCGTCGAAGAACGAGAGTACGACAGGTTGTTAGGGATGAGGACGATTACGAAGAACAAGAGGAGGAAGAGGCAGAGGAGAACGATAGTGGTTTGTCTCACCGTGTCTGATTCACTGCTCAACTCTAACGATTGTAGATACTATGGATGACTTTATCGTATCAGACTCAGACGAAGATACCTCTCGTTCCAAGAAGCGAAAGCGACCCTCAAAGCCCGCTGCTCCCCGAAAACGATCCAACAAGTCATCACCCATCCCTGAACCCGATATAGATATCAAGGATAGCATTCTTGAAGAAGATGAGCTGATGGATGATGTGGGAGGCTCTACTGCCTCGCAATGGAGCTACGATGCCACCTCTACTGATAAGCAGCCGGTTGTCAAGCCCGCTGAGCGGGTGGCTATGAGGGACCCTAAGTACAAAGAGAAGGCACACACCAAAGACCCCGACCAAAGGTATCCTTGGCTTGCCAATATTATGGATAAAGACAAGAGGAAGCCCGACCATCCCGAGTACGACAAGCGAACAATTTACATTCCTCCTGCTGCTTGGCAGAAGTTCTCTCCTTTCGAAACTCAATACTGGAAGATCAAGCAGAACCTTTGGGATACAATTGTCTTTTTCAAGAAGGGCAAGTTTTACGAATTGTACGAGAACGATGCCACCGTGGGGCATCAGGAGTTCGACTTCAAGATGACAGACCGGGTCAACATGCGCATGGTTGGAGTGCCCGAGAGCTCGCTTGATCACTGGGTGAACCAGTTTATCGCCAAACAATACAAGGTTGCTCGTGTCGATCAGATGGAGACAAACTTGGGTAAGGAGATGCGCGAGCGACAGGATAAGAGCAAGAAAGCCGACAAGGTCATCACCCGCGAGCTTGCTTGCATCCTTACAGCCGGAACACTTGTTGACGGTAGCATGTTGCAAGATGACATGGCCTCTTACTGTGTCGCTATCAAGGAATCTGTCGTTGACGATCTCCCTGCTTTTGGTATCGCCTTTGCTGACACTGCTACTGGACGCTTCTACCTTTCTACCTTCGTGGACGACGTGGATTTGACCAAGTTTGAGACCCTCATCGCTCAAACTGGTCCACGAGAACTGCTTCTTGAGAAGTCTCGCTTGTCTACCAAGGCACTGCGTATCCTCAAGAACAATACTAGTCCAACCACCATCTGGACACACCTCAAGCCAGGTGACGAGTTCTGGGAGGCGGATAAGACCCGTCGCGAACTCGACTGTGGAGGCTACTTCAAGGCAGAAGATGCTGACGAGGAGGTCTGGCCCGAAATTCTTCAATCGCTACGCGATGATGATTTGGCCATGTCGGCAACTGGAGCATTGATTTCATACTTGCGCTTCCTCAAGCTTGAGAGACCTTTACTGTCGCAGGGCAACTTCGAGCTCTACAACCCAATTCAAAAGAATGGAACACTGATCCTAGATGGGCAGACGCTCATCAACCTCGAAATCTTCTCCAACTCGGTCAATGGCGGTTCCGAGGGTACATTGTTCAGCCTGCTTAACAAGTGCGTCACGCCCTTTGGAAAACGTCTCTTCCGATCATGGGTCGCACACCCGCTTTGCAACATTGATCGCATCAACGAGCGTCTCGATGCTGTCGAGATGCTCAATGCCGATCAGACAGTTCGCGAACAGTTCGCCTCCCAGCTCGTCAAGATGCCCGACTTGGAGCGACTCATCTCCCGAATCCACGCTGGGGCTTGCAAACCCGAGGACTTTGTCAAAGTCCTGGAAGGCTTTGAGCAGATAGAGTATACCATGAGCCTTCTAGGAGCTTACAAGGGTGGCAACGGCCTTGTTGACCGCTTGATCTCTTCGATGCCCAATCTTGATGAGCCTTTGAGCTATTGGAGATCAGCATTTGATCGCAGCAAGGCGCGCGACGAGAAGCTACTTATTCCTGAGCGCGGTATTGAAGAGGATTTCGACCAGAGCTCCGATCGCATCGAGGAGATTAAGCAACAACTCGAGGAACTCTTGGCTGAGAAGAAGAAGGAGTTCAAGTGCAAGCTCTTGAAGTTTACAGACGTTGGTAAAGAGATCTACCAGCTGGAGGCCCCCAAGAGTGTCAAGGTTCCTTCAACATTCCGCCAAATGTCAGCGACAAAGGACGTCAAGCGTTGGTACTTCCCCGAGCTATCCCAGCTTGTGCGAGAGCTTCAAGAAGCAGAAGAGACACACTCGCAACTTGTACGCGAAGTTGCATCGCGATTCTTCCAGAAGTTCGATGTTGACTATGAGACCTGGCTGCAAGCCATCAAGATTATCTCGCAGCTGGATTGTCTTGTCAGCTTAGCCAAGGCATCCGCTTCACTTGGCCAGCCAAATTGCCGTCCGGAGTTCGTGGATGAGGAGCGAAGCACTGTTGACTTCCAAGAACTGCGACATCCTTGTATGATGAACACAGTGGACGACTTCATTCCTAACGATATCAAGCTTGGTGGTGACCAGGCTAAGATCAACCTATTGACTGGAGCCAACGCTGCCGGTAAATCCACCGTCCTTCGCATGGTAAGGTCTCTCCCCTCTACTTTGTTTTTGCCTACTGCTAACAACAACCACAGTCTTGTGTCGCCGTCATCATGGCTCAGATCGGATGCTACGTCCCTGCCACTTTCGCACGTCTCACTCCCGTCGACCGCATCATGTCTCGTCTCGGCGCCAACGACAACATCTTCGCCGCTCAATCGACCTTCTTTGTTGAGCTGTCTGAGACCAAGAAGATTCTCTCAGAAGCTACACCCCGGTCGCTGGTCATTCTGGATGAACTCGGTCGTGGAACTAGCTCTTATGATGGTGTCGCTGTCGCCCAGGCTGTTCTTCACCACGTCGCTACTCACATTGGCTGTGTCGGCTACTTCGCTACACACTACCACTCTCTCGCGACTGAGTTTGAGAACCATCCCGAGATCCGAGCACGAAGGATGCAGATCCACGTTGATGACGAGGAGCGTCGTGTTACCTTCTTGTACAAGCTGGAAGATGGTGTCGCTGAGGGTAGTTTCGGTATGCACTGCGCCGCTATGTGCGGTATCTCATCACGCGTCATCGACCGCGCAGAAGTCGCTGCCAAAGAATGGGAACACACCAGCCGTCTCAAGGATAGTCTTGAGAAGGCAAAGACAGGGTGTTACATCCCACTGGGCATTCTCAGCGACATCGGTGCACTGCTCGGCGATAAAGGCGAGATGGGAGATGCGGGTGTGGATGTTCTTCTTAATGCTATCGAGGCATTATAATATGACGCAAATAAGGAGGAACGGACAGGTTTCTAGAGGAATTGGTGATATCTTGCAAGGCGTGTATGGCATCGACTTTGACATGTATTCGGACTGACGACCTCTGATAGAGTTGTCACAAGGGGATAAATAGGCGTTGCAATGGAGTTCTATTCGAGACAGACGTGCGAGATCAATGTGCTTTGGGGTGTTGCAGACAGTATAATGAGAGGCAATTGCGATAGCAACAAGAGATCTAGATACATAGCAAAGATACAAGATTCCGGTTGGCCATTGTCCATCAAACTCCGACCATTGCCGATTCTCAACCAGCTAAACAAAAACAGGTCAATCAATACTCAATCCATCATTCAACATACAAAACACCATATCTCAACAAAACGAAGCCAGCCGTAGTTGAATACCATGCTGTCAAGCAATCACCTATCCGGATAACTCACTGCTATCATAATCAGGCTCTGGAGCCGGAGCCGCAGTCTTTGAACCAGCCGCTTTTTTAGGAGCAGATTTTGTAGCAAGCTTTGTTGCAGGCTTTGGTGCAGCTTTCGGAGCAGCCTTCGAATTCGCAGGTACCGCGGCTGCAACTGAAGCAGCCCTCGAGGCAACCGTCGAAGGAGCCGGAGAAGCGGTAGCAGTCTTCTGCATACGAATTCGACTCGACGCACGCGAGGGTTGCGTGCTGGCCTTTCTTCCACGTTTGGGAATGGTCCCTATGACATTGTTAGTCCCGTTCATGACAAAGACAATGAAGAGCGGTAGGGAGAGGTTGAAGAGTGTTGGGACTTACCGATCTTGGGCTTCTTCACAGCAGGTTCCTCAGTCGCCTCCTCGATCGAAGTAATTGCACTCTCAGGCCTCTTCAATGCCGGGGTAGCGTCAATATTGAGATTGCTAATATCCTCTGGAACAGTCCCGTGCATCGACCCATCAGTGTCAGTGTCGGACTGATACGTATACGTGGTATCAGGGACTTCTACTCCAGTGTACATCTTGCGTCGCTTTCGTCCAGCCGACGTGTTATCCCATGGCAGACCGGGCGCTTCCCACGATCCAGGGAAAGGAGGGTCCCCTTCGTAGGGAGGCCAGGGGATGTCCCACCATTTATTGTTATCTGGGTTGTTGGGGTCGGAGCGCCAGACTGACGCGAACTGGTCGCTTGAGTTGGTGGGATAGACGGTGCGTGCGTATGTTGGGTAGCGACTGCGGAATGATTTCTTGATCTTGCCGAGCGCCTTGGGCATGTCAGAGCCTTTGATCCAACCGCTGCGGTTGGGGAGACGTTCAATTGAGCCCGGTGCGTTGCGGATACCGCAGCATCGTCTCTTGTCGGTATGAGCCTGCGATACGTTAGTATGCCTTTCAGCACGGTAGGGATAAATACCTCGACTTCTGCATCGCGACCGATGGGCGAGTGGTTGGGACTCTTGCTTCGCTTCTTAGGCACCTTGCGGAGACACTTGGAGCAGTACATGTTGTCGTCGGGATCAAAGTTGGGATCTTCAGGACCGAGCTTCTTCACCCAGTCTGGAGACTTCGCTCGACGACGGAAGGGCTTTCCTCCTTGCTCATTTGGTTCTTCGTCGAAGTCATCAGTCTCATATCCATCATCTTCATACTGGTCATCTTTCTCTCCCGTACGGCGAATCTTCCTAGCCTTCTTGCTCTGTGCTCGTTCCCGGGCGACACTGCTCTTAGCCTCGCTGCCTTGTGCTTCAGAGGAGGAAGCCGTTGTCTCTGGCGGTTCTTCCTGAGTCTTGGTATGTCGTCGCCGACCACGAGAAACTGTAGAAGCGACTTCGCTGTGGCTCTCAACCGCTGATTCGATCTCCTGTGTTGCCGCCTTGCGTTTCTTGCTCGCTTTTTTCGTAGGGGGTTTACTGAAGGCAGGCTTCTTGGGGGCAGGCTTTTTGGTTACCACCACAGCACCAGTTGACTCGTTGGACTCATCCACAACCTCGTCGTCGGAGAAGACCTCAGTTACCCGCGGAGTCGGGCTTGGAGATTTGCTTTTCGAGGCATTTCGAGCAGACTCTTGACTAGCACGTGAACGGCCAGAAGGCTGTCGCTTGCTAGAACTGCCACGGTTCCCATTGCCACTGTCACTGTCATTATTGCTCTCATCCTCGCCCTCGCCATCTTCATCTCCATCTCCATCATCCGAGTCACCTGGTTGAAACGAGTCACTTTGCTGCTCTCCATGATATTCTTCAATATGACGACGATATTCATGGGTAGACATATCCCCAATGACAATACCGCACTTCCCAAAGTGTTGACACTTCTTAACGGGCGGACGGTGTGAGCGCTTTCGAGCTTCAACGAAAGCGTTAGCTCGAGCAGCGGCTTCCTGTTCCAGCTTCGCCCTGGCTTCTTTGTCAGCCTTTTTTCTAGCCGCATCTTGAGCTCTTGCTTCCATCTCTTCAGCCGCCGTTGGTTTGATCCTCCGAACTGTTTCCACTTCCCCACTCAACGAGCTTCCGACGTTCTGAGAATAGACCATATTCGGACGCTCTAAAACTGGCTGCAGATCACGCCAAAGATCATAAACATGACAGTCCATGTGCCTCGTACAATCCTCCACCTTTCGTTTGCTTCGTATTTCTTTGCCTTCCTTGTCTGTGCCCTCGACTACGAAGAACGGAAGATCGCAGAATGGACACTTCACAGGCTCGGAACACCAATGGCCATTCGTGATATGGTCCCATAAGCCCCAAGAGCCTAGCCCGCTGATATCAGGAACAGGGCAACTTCGGAGGGGGCAAACCTGTGGAGGATCAAGGACAGCTACGGGTCCAGTCATGTCATACCAGGCAAGGGGGTTTGTGAGACTTCGCGGAGGCCCAGGAAGCTTTTGTCTTCTCAGTGTCTCACGTGCCTCCTGTGTCTCCCGTGCCCTTCTCGCTCGTTCAATAGCCCTCTGCTCATGAGGAGGAAGAGCGAGTTTTTCTGAGGCTGGTGTCTCTACGGGCGGTGGCCTAGGCGTCAAACCATTATTAGCGAGGTTTGGTGGCACTGGACGAGACCCAGAGTATAGCAATGAACGGGCCGGGTTCGGCGCTGTACTAGGTACCATATGAGCTACAGGAGCTGGCTGGCGAGGGGGGGCTGAACGAGGTGTAGCGAAAGGATTGGGGACATGTCCCAGAGAGAATGGTTGAGAAGATTGGGTCTGAACAGCCGGTGGAGGGTAGCCCGCGGGTTGCTGAGGAGGCTTAGATGGGCGCGATACTGCAGGCATCGGCCTAGGAATAGGCTCATCCACAAGACCCAAGATATTCTTCAGGTCCCTTGTATGTTTCTCCCGCATATGCTTCATCCTCTGAGGCTTATTCCACCATTCAAACATTGGCTCGTCACACCATGGACACATTCGCGACTTATGAGCTTCCATAGTATGTTGCTTCCTGGCCTCATGATCGTCAACACGAAAGGTGAAGTCGCAGTCTTCGAAGACACACTGTATGGTGCGCTTGAGTAGCAGGTTACGAGTGGCCCAGAGGGAGAGCTGGAGCTCAGCTTGCTCGTTCGGTGTGAGGTTGGCTTTGGGCATCATCGGGGAATTGCCAGAATTGGTGGTGCGGAGCATCTTCTCTGCAGGTGCTGCAGTCAAGGGGACGCCAATTGCAGCTGGCGAAGATGCAGCTTGAGAGTTAGCAAAGATACTAGGTTGAGCGGCCCATGTGCGTTCCCGGGCTTCTCGTGGCGCGTACACATCAAAGTTCCCTGGTGGCCTTTGGGGAGGACCAGGTCGGGAGGCAGCGACGTGTTCAGTCCCGTTAACGTCTTCATTGTCATCGCCGTCTTCATCACTCCCGGCGTCATCGTCCCCTCTGCTTGATTCATCACTGCTGTGATCACTAGGGATTGTCATCTCAACTCTTCGTTTAGGGGCGTCTCCCGACAACGAAAAATCTACCGACGTGTTATCTTCCTGCCCCGAATAACCATATATATCCGAATCCGAATCCGAATCTGCTGGTCTGTAAGCCTGGGGACGGTCTGTGGGATAAGGTTTGTTGGCCCAGTCAGGTCGGCTGGTTGCTAAGACGCCAACATCATACTCCTGCTCCTCCTCAGCTTCAAACTTGCCATAAAGCGTGGGGGCCTCAGGCAACGCAATTTTCGAAGTCAGAGGCTCTCGTATTTCGACATGAGGCAATGTAGGGCTCATAAATGCCCCGGCTCTGTAGGATGAGCGTGCTCGTTCAACCACCTCGTTGTCACTAGGATCCGGGGAGCTGAGTCTTTGAGGTGATGAAGGGTAATCGATGGCAGGGTCGACTGTCACATCCTTTTCGACGTTCATGATTTCAAGAGTATCTTCACCTAGCCGAGGGCGTGTGACATAAAGTTCAGGATTAAAATCACGAATACCCCAGATGTTGTTCTCCGATAGGCATGAGTCCCAGTCGACATCTGATTTCTTAACAAATGAAACAGTAATGTCTGGAGACGTAATGGATTCTCTCACATGATGCCATTCAACGTCGGATGCGTCAGGGCGGATTAGGTAGGATGGTGTGTCTCGACTTTGAAGACTCTTGGCACAACGAGTCTCCTTGAGCAATATATGATCCTGGCGCATGTCTCTCTGGTAATTGGTCTTGGATACCAGCTGGTATACTGCTTCAAAGATCTGACTGGCTTGCGATGTCAGAGGTGGCATCTCGACTGAGATCTCTTGTCCATCGTGCCAAGCAGGGAACAGACGGCAGTGTCCAGGGCGAAAATGGGGGTGCATGGTCAAAAACCAGGCCGAAAGAGTTTCGATCTTCTCGCTAACAAGGCTTCCGTAGGCATCCTTGTTCCCACCACGATATCCACGTTTCGGAAGAATCTCCAAGCCTTTGATACCACCCCCATAGCGATTTGTGGGGTCTCCCTCAAGCACATACACGGTCGAAAGCTTTCTGCTCGACTCAAGGTCAAAAGCCTCCGTAGAAATCTCACAAATTGGGTGGAAAGCTGCGCAATACTCGTCTCCAGAATTACTGTCATTTGCCAACAAGTGAGGATTAGGGCTTGGGTAATAGTTGGGAAAGATCAGAGGTTTCACTTCGGGGTCGAGCCAGGTGCATTCAATCATCCAGCAAGCGCCGGGGTTGTTCAATGGGTGAAGAAGCTCCCAAGCCGATTGCGGCAGGCCCATAGCACCGTAAACGACAGGTATGGTCAATGAAGCGTCTGGCTTGTTCTTGTCGTAGAGACGGAACAAGGCATGGTTGTACTCGGAGCATCCCGCATCATAGAAGCCCATAGGTCGACCAAATAGGATATCAGTGGCGGCCCTGAAGTAAGCATTGTACTGTTGAGATGCATGGTTGCTAGCAACGAAGGGTGGGGTGTTGATCGCGGGAAATGGGATGTAGGCATAACTTATAGCTTCCTCCTCCGGTCCGTTGGGGAAAGATCCGAGAGAGCGCCCGATCCTGACGGTGTCTGTCTCCAGTTGCTGCTTGGAAGGTTCCCAATGCTCGGCTTTCTTGTCTGATTCCTTCCGGACATAATGGATAAAGAGAGTACAGCAATCCTTGTGCGCCTTATCTTTCGAGCCGTGGGCAAAGTGTTTCTCCAGGAAGAGCATTACTTGGCTTTCAGCCGATAAGGGTAATTTATCACGAATGGTTTTGCGACTGCCAGTCTTCTTATCAATAACATGGAGGTCGAATATGTACTTCTTCTCCCTAATATCGTCCGGCTTATTATGTAACAGTTGTCGTAAGACGAGGGCAAATGATCGCCACTTGCGAGGTCGAAATGGTATCCGTCCATAGATACTATAAAGATAAGTCCATGCTTCCTCAGGGACAGCGGGAGTTTCAGTAGAGGGGACGTAGTCAACAGCGATGCGATCATCGCATGTGGCTGGAGGTGAGCTGCCTCCTTCACCTCCACGAAGACTCAAAATCGTATCGCTTGTCTTTGGGACCGGGACGGGCCAACTGAAGGCTTCCTTGGCTTGATGTTGTTAGTCGCGTATTAGAGGTTTTGAGGGGGCAACGCAATAGCTTACCTTTCAGGCTATCCCTTCCCCAGTTGCGACGATCGTGAGCTGTAAGGAAATGCAGCGGTGGTTTGATGTTGTACAGTGGGACTTCCTCCGTCAGACCAACAGCCTCGGAGAGCTCTTTAAGAATGTCCTCCATTGGAGCGACTGGCAACCCAAAGTACATCATCGTGAGCTTCGTTGCCAAAGAGTCCTCGACTCCCTTCAAGCGATTGTTCAGAAGAGCCTCGTGGCGCTTTGTATTGGCAGCTTGCAATTCCTTCACGTCTGCGCGATCAGATGGCACCAACATGCGACTCTCATGGTATGTGAAGTTTTCTCGAATGATGTCTTTGATTGGAGTTTCCGACTTCAATCTGTTAGAGAAGAACTTGTGCTTCTTCACCCATTGCGAATCGTTTGGACCGACTAGAAGGTTGAGGCGCGCCGCGGCAGTGTCATAAGGTACGTAATCGAGGGAGGACTCATCCTGATCCGCAGATGAGAGAATATCGGTCATTTCCTCCATTTACGAACAACCATGCACTATCACAAAATGAGGTGGTCGTCAAAGGTGTGCTGCGAGGGTTACGCTCTTTGTGTATAATGAAAGTCCAAGTAAAGAGACAGAGATAAAGGGTATCAACAAATGAGTGTATGTGAGAGTATCCTGGGAACTCAGTGGGTGTGGAAAGAACAACGGAAAGGGCATAAAGAGAAAGAGGTCATGCTGGCCAAAAATTCTGGAGGGCCACAGAGGGTGTTAAATCGCACACCTGGTCCAAAAAACCCCTTTGAGGCGAACCTCGCCCGGTGGTCACAACGGCCTGGGTGCAATACCATTGTTCTCAGGCTAGCATCACCGCACGTACCAGGAGTGGTTTGCCGTGGTGTTGGCAACAAAGAGAAATGTCTTCTCTTTGACAAGTTGATGGGTGGTCAGTGACGAGGATCGCCCTTCTTCGGCGTTACCGTTCGTCCTTTGAGCTTAGCTGATCTTGTTTTCGAGGTTTGGCTCAAAGGTCTAACATCTTGCACTGCATTTTGACTGCTATATCAAGATTAATTCAGCGCTTCTATGAAAGCTTTCTTAGAGTCTGTCGCAACCCCTGTGAATGTATTGAGAAACATCAAGAAACCGTTGGAAACGAAAACGGTTGGTGACCTGATGGCCAATCGCCCAGCCACACAAAATGACAACCCCGAAAAGGTCGACAATAACGCCTATTGACACAAAATTAGCAACAGGCAGGCCAAATCTCCCAGTTTACCTCTGGGTTGAGGTGCAATCAAGCCTCCCTCAATCAAAAGGTGTGTGCGTTCTTTGTCTCCAGCCGGCCTGGGGAGGTCCGAAAAGAGGGGAAGCTCAATCAATGTAAACAAAGAAGCTAGAAACACACGGTTGCGTGGAGATAGCAATTGGCAATCTGTTCTTTGAGCTTCTTTGTTCGACCGCAAATAACGAGTAATCACGAGAAGGCGACGGGGGGTTGTGAATGAAGTCGTTCATTATGGTATTGTAAGATGCTTTCCTTTGTCCAATTTCGGTCTGAGTATCGGATGTTGCAACACTTATTTGACGGACCGATGCGTCCACAATCACCCAGCATGGTGCTTCACAAGTTCCTCCAGCTTGTCTTGGAAGTCGGCGAAATAGTTGATGGCCTGGATAATCTTACCTTCACTCGTACCAAAGCCACTCCTAGTGAAAGCCATTCTCCAGGAGCTTTCATCCCTAACCAGGGCATTGTAGTCCTTCGTTTCCCAGCTCTTCTTTGCAGGGCCTTGCGCGAAGTATTCGCCCAGTTTGCCATTCCAGGTCGACAAGTCAGCAGAAGCGAGGCCATTGAGCAGGTTCGGTGAAATCGTGACATGTTGGATTCCGGCAAGCTGCATCACTTCATCCACGGATGTGAGTGATGCCGCCAACACTTGTGTGCGGAATGAATGACTGGTGTAGTAGGCTTGTGCTTCGCGACAAAACTCAAAGGCTTTGTTTTCGTCAACGTATCTGTGATTGTTAGAATGGCGAGGACCTGTAGCAAGTAAAACTCACCCAGCTTCAAAATGAACTTTGAGCTCATTGACATATGGCGCAATGTAGGTACACTGGGCCTCGGCAGCTAACGCTGCTTGCTCCATGCAAAACATGGTGGTCGCAAGGGTCGCGATTCCTTTCATCTCAAGTGTTCGGCAGGCCTGGAGACCTTCCCAAGTTGCAGGGATCTTGATGCACACCCTCTTCTCGTCGAAGTCCGGCGCCAGGTGTTTAAAGATATTCACGATACCTATATGGCTAGTGAGCGCGAGCAACAGAGATACGGGACGGAAGACTTACGAAAGGCGTCACTAATGGTGCCGTTGGTTGAGTAGGACAGCTTCGGGTTGGTCTGAATATGTACGTAGCCCGTAACGTTAGGCACGATCAATAATTGAAGTTTTACCATCTTGTCAGGTCAGTAAAGCTCCATTGCGTCGGGTTTTCTGCTACCATACCAAGATCTGTACAACAAACTCCTCAAACGTCGCGGACCCTTGAAAGTCTTTCAGTGCCCCATGGGCGCTTTGAATGGCCTCTTTGATCAGCGCATCGTGATGCAAAAGGGGTTCACCAGCAAGCGGTCTCGAGATCTCTGAGAATGCGATTGCCTGAAGAAGGTCAACACTACTGGAGACACGGGCATGGAGCAGCGCTTGCTTACCTGGTTAGATGTGCAATCCACAAAGGGACCTAAGTCATGAGCAACTATTACTGAGTTAGTCATCGAGGCCTGTGACATGTTTGTGGCTCGTACCGTTCGAATCGAGAGTATCGCAGTCAACTCGACTGGTCTGACGGAGAGCGTCCAATAATGTCGTCATGTCAGCGATGTATCAATGCGAGTGAGTTGCTTTCTATGAAAATATCGCAGAGAATAAGGAGTCAATTGTGATTTAAATAAGACTCCTGTCAATCTCAACAATATATGGCTTTATCATCAAACTCTTCGATGGAGTCGTTCTGCTCAAGTCAAGTCACCAAGCCGAGCTGACCCCCCACCAGAATTAGAGCATGACGGAAACTTTGGCGGCCATTCGCTCGGCTTGGCTACCCGATACGCTTGTTTCTCTTCTGTCGTTCGGCTGCAATTACCACGACGAGAATGACGAGGCAAGAGGGGTCTCCCTCCTCCAGGCAACACTATTTCCATATCCCAATTCACTCGAATTGATGGGGTAGAAATCTTTCTACGCCAATGTCGAGACGATACTGTGATCATGTGGTGGAAACGCGTGGGTCGAAGTGGCTCTCCGATTATGAGCTTGCTGTGAAGGGAGGCGATTGAGTTGCTACCGGCACCTGTCGGCTATTCCACTCAAAATGATCACAAGAATTCTGTGAGGCTTGATATTGATCTTCATAAGATCAAACTTTACTGAGATAACGAGGATCTCGACGACTTTGATTGGGTTTAGCGGCGTTCAATAAGAAATCATGGATTTCGAATGACAGGAAGCAACTGGTCGCGGGGTCCCTCTCCAACTGTCTGTGCACGTGATAAATCACGTTCCTTTCCCCAGGATTCCCCAATCGGGTTATCCACCATTGCCATCAAGAATCTGCTGCATCACCAGTCGAACCACTCCCAGTCAGCTCCAGCTCCAGATCCCCGTCACCGTTCAACCCGGCGTGCCCAGTACCGCCATGAACCCAATCGCAACCTCCACGCCATAATGCGACCACCACGATGTCTCCTCCCCGCCGCGGAGAAGATCCTCCTCAAAGCGGCCGCACCCGCCAGCCGACGGTGCATGTCCTCACCCGCAGCTTTCCAGCCGCCTAGAATAGTCGCTGCCACTCCATGGAAGAAGTCTTCGTTTTTCCTCTCAAATAAATTGTTTGATAGATCGACATGTCTCGATTTTGTAGTACTACGGCGTGCCAATGGCATTAGATCGACTTCGGCTTCGGCGGCTACGATATCTTCTACGAATACTGCGCAGACGGAGCCGGAACAGGAATTGGCACCTCATCGAAGACGACAGGCTCAACGGAGAGAAAAGGCTGCGGCTGAAGCTGCGGCCGCTGCAGCTCGAGGCGAAAAACCACTGCCTCCCGATGCTTCGTCACTCCTCGCTTCACACGCCGCTTCGCAAACGAGTTCTTTCCGCCGCTACCTCTCCGCATGTCTCTCCCTCTCGAAACCCCGGTTAACAATGCTTGTCGTCCTTACTGCTATGGCTACATACGCTTTATACCCCGTTCCCGAAATGCTGTCGCCGAGCACGACCGAAACACCGAGTTTGAGTCCTTTAACATTATTATTCCTCACGATCGGCACGACGCTATGTTCTTCTAGCGCTAATGCTCTAAATATGCTTTATGAGCCTTCGACGGATTCTAAGATGACTCGAACCCGAAATCGACCCCTCGTACGAAAGCTCATTTCTCAGAGAGCCGCAGTTTTGTTTGCAGTCCTGTCTGGAGTTTTGGGCACGGGCGCCTTGTACTTTGGTGTCAACCCCACTGTTTCCGGACTTGGATTCGCCAATATTGTTATCTACGCTGGAATGTACACACCTCTAAAGGCTGTAACGGCTTTTAATACCTGGATCGGTGCGGTGGTAGGCGGTATTCCTCCTCTGATGGGTTGGGCTGCGGCTGCCGGCGAGACTGCTACAAAGGACGGTTCATGGCGTGAGCTTTTGTTCTCGCCCAACGGTTCATCCATTGGTGGTTGGGTCATGGCTGGTCTGTTATTCACATGGCAATTCCCCCACTTCATGTCGCTCAGCTGGCCCATTCGCGAAGAGTACAAAAAGGCCGGTCTTCGAATGCTGGCATGGACAAATCCCGCACGGAACGGCCGAGTCGCTCTTCGTTACAGCTTCGTCTTCATTCCCCTCTGCGTATCTCTGTGCGCCGCAGGAGTAACAGAGTGGTCCTTCGCGGTAACAAGCTTGCCAATAAATGCCTGGCTGATCAAGGAAGCTGTGCGCTTCTGGCGGTTCGAAGGTCACCAGGGCAGCGCGAGAAGCCTTTTCTGGGCGAGTGTATGGCATCTCCCTGGCATTATGATCCTTGCTTTATTACACAAGAAGGGATTGTGGAGTAGAGTCTGGAGGAGTGTTTTTGGCGAAGAGGATGGAGAGTGGGAGGAGGAAGAACTGGATGAGATGATAAGCATGGCTGCGGAGAGTGCCAATAGCCAGTTGCAGCACGATAAGCCTGTGCGGTGACATGTAGGATAGCGAATGAATATGTAACAACAATTGTATCTTTGGGAAATAAATTTGTCGCATTTGGCTTTGTCAACTGTAAGAAACACACTCAGCATCGCCACTGTAGATTCTGTTAATGTCAAGACATCAACGATGAAACACTTCTTCATGGCGAATGTGTAAATAGATTGCAAAAGACAATGCGCTGCTAGATCCTCATGCACCTCATGTCGTGGTATCTCTATCTCTAGTTATACAAAGGAAATGTGCCATGATCATTCCCACTACACCTGACCAGCATTTTAACAAACAGACAAAGAAAGAAAGAAGGAATACTAATAAAAATATTAAGCAAGTAACTCCCGTAGAGCGAAATATCCTGCGTTATCGTCGTTATAACTGCCCTGAAAGCGCCAAACACCGCGTGAACCCTGCTGCTCGCCATGTAGTATGCTGGATTATAAGGATTGACAAAAAGAATGGACGGCGAGGGAGGTTGAATCTCCAATGAGGCATTGTTGAAAAGTCGTGAAACAAACGTGTAAAAGAGAGAAGGGAGCAAGGTTAAACACCTCTTCCTGGACGGTTAATAAGATTCCCAATGCCCATATCCGAACTCTGCGGTCGCTGTGTCATGTACTGCGGGCTGTTCCCCTGGCTATGACCATGATGGCCGTAGGGATGACCCGCACTCGCTTGGGAGCTCACGCTCGAGGAGTAACCGTGGCCGCCGTAGCCTGGCGCATAGGCTCCGAGGCTGTACTGGACGGCAGCGGCCATGTGGTGAGGCTGGAGCTGCTGGAAGGACGTATTGGCCGAGGCCACGACGGACGAGGCGGTGGTCTCGGGGCTGCTATAGGATGCGTCTAGTTCGTCAACCGGTGTCAGGCCCATGCCGGAGATGCCGCTGTCGTCGTCATACCCTGAGAGAGCGCCGGACTCGAGACGGTCGCGGCGGGCTGCGGCGCGGGCTGCGCTTTGCAGATTCTTAAGTCCATTTGACATGCACTGTAGACTATGTTAGTTGATGTCTTCACGAGATGGTTAAAGGCGATGACGTACCTTGGCTTCGACTACGTTCCACTTCTCGCCCGTTCGAGCTGCGAGACCACTCCAAATCTCTTTTCTCATGGCCATATACTCCTTGGCCAGACGCTGAAGTTTGAGGTTGTCCCAATCATCAGCACCCTTGCGTTCCAACAATCGCTCATGACGCTTGCGGCAGGCATTGGGAGTCTTGGAGGGAAAGTAATTCGACTGGATCTGCTGCCAGTTCAGACCTTGCATCCTCGCAGTGAGGAGTTGCTGGTCATCTGCAGCTCCCCAGGCACCCGAACTGGGTCTGTGCTGAACAGGCGCTGGGATAGAAACAGGTGGCGCGGATGTTGTAGCATAGGATTCGTATGTAGGTTGTTGAGGTTGTGACTGAAGAGGCATAGAAGAAGAAGCAGTTGTGCCCATGCCGTAGTAGTTGGGCATGGTCATGCGCTGCTGGTTGTATAGAGGAGACGGGGCGAGAGAGACTGGGATACCCGCATTGTAGCGGTTCTGAGATGAGCTCGTAGCTCGGGAGTGTTTCGGCATCATGGAGAGAGAGTAGTGGGGGTGTAGAAACGAGAAGTGAGGGGATTCACAAGTGAATCCTGTAACAAGATTACGGATTAAGCGTAAAAAGAGGAATAGGTCCGGGTCAACCGGCCTGGTAATGCTTGATCGGTCTTGAAGATGACGGCCCAAAAAGAAAACGGATCCTCGACCAAGCGAGAAGTCCAAGTATAGTAGTAGCGAGAGGGTCAAGGAAAACTAAAGCACGACGGGTCAAGAAGCGACAGATGGGATAGCGCCAAGATAGAACCACAACGAGAGAAGAAAAGGAAAAATGAACCTAGGAAAGATGTAAAAGTGATGTTTTGTCTGAAGAATGGAGAACAGGTCCTTAGAAGGCCGGATATGAAGCAGCTTTAAGGCCTCGAGGAGAGGACAAAGACCAATCTCGAGGTGGGCGGCTCTGGCACTGAAACAAGATCCAGAGACAATGAAACAGCACACTCGTGTCTGAAAGAAGCAGTTTCTCATGAATGGGTTGCTGATATTGGCTCAGCAAAGCGGCTGTTTGGAAGAGACATGGGCGGTTAAGAGAGTGGGCGGTTACAGTCGATATGGAGATATCGTGGTGGAGAGAGGTTCATCCGTACTACCAAGTTTGAGCAAGCGCCGCATGTCCAGGGCGTGTATGTGCACAAGCAAGAAATTTGATTAAGCTAGAAAGCTAAAAGCAGGAACACAGATCTCGAGAACCACCCGATTTGCATATGTGGATGATCCATGAGGGCGCCTGGGGAAATTACAACGGGGTTTCTGCATGGTGTGAGCGCAACACAAGCGCGGGAAGGAAGAAGACTAAGAGCGGAAACAAGGATGCGCATCATAGTTGCGCCGGCAGATGAAACAAAGACACAAGCTGAGCGAAGCAGAGAGAGAGAGGGACGACACAAAGGGCTTGGTGTTGAGGAGACTCCAGAAATAAGGTAGTGTGGATATGGAGGGGTCGTGCAATTGGCCACGGCTGTTGGAGGCGCGCGTTTAAGGTATTAGGCGACGCCTGGAGTGGTTTAGCGTGTCTATTTTTGGAGGTCTGGGGATATCTGATTGGGAGATGTACTGTCGCTTGGAGATTGGGAGAGGAAGTACAAGACGGAAGAAGAGCGCTTGGAAGGGCCTTGAAAGAGGTCGCTGGGCGTGGAGAGTGGCAGATGGCATGTTTCAGGTTGTTCTACAACGGATGACATTGTTGTCTTCTGCGTGTTTCTCAAGTGTTGAAGGATGATAAGATAAGATGTTGTTCTGATGCCGGTAAAAGGTTTGTCCAGGATTGACCACTTCACTTCATCCGTGTTAGTCGTTATCCGCGATCGTTAGCACCACTGCGCTAGCTCTAGATTACACGCCAAGCACGGTTCAGAGCATTTATCTGATAGCGAAGTAAATTCACAACCCGATATAGGTCCTCAAACCATGATATGACGGGGGTTTTTTTTTAACCTGTTTCAACTTGATTCAAAGTATTCGATACTGCCGGGTTACTGGGGAAGTGAAATTGGTGGCTGATTTATAGGGGCAGAATACTCAAAACTGTCTGACTCAGTTAGGTTGGTGCCGTAGGCAGCCCAGCAAAGCAGGCGCAAGGGAACTTCCATCCATCAACTGAACTCTTCTCCAAAACGCTTGTGGGCACAATTCCGAGCGCGCAATGACTTTCGGGACGCGCCGGAGTCTCCGTCGCTCCAAGACCATCGACCATGATGAACTCGCCGATACAAAAATCGGGTTAATCGAGATGCTTCCCTCCCCTCAGCCAAAGCGTCGGGGACGACCGCGAGAGTCTCCAGCATCCGAATTATGCGGAAAACCTCCTGGGTCCAAGGGCCGCGGAAGGCCTCGCAGTACTGCTACTCGCATCATGTCCGACGAACGCATCGCATTAAAGTTGGGCTGGCGAATGCGAAAATCCACCATGGGGAAGCGAGTAGGCGATGCTGCTCGATCAGTGTACCTTCTGTCGCACCAGTAGCCATGGGATTTGGTCGCAGGCTTTGTACCGAGGAAATGGAGCATCCCAGCCCTGGAGAGTTTGAGGAGGCTCTTTAGAATTATCCATCGAGACCTCCCAGCGCATGAGCATCAGAACGACTTTCAGTTTGTCAAGGATTATCTGCGCGAACGCGCAATGAAGCATAATCGACGGCGCCCACATTTGAAGAACAGCGATATCCGGGACGCGTGCGATTATTTCGCTGATGGCGATGATGCTACACGCGATGTTGTACGCACAACAATGACACGATTGAAGGGCTCAGTCAGCACGGTCGTGCCTGAAGACGAAAATGGATATATGGACTATATAAACTCTGACCTTTTTGACGACGATGACGATGATGAATATGTCGACATTGCTACTCCTGCAAAGCGATCAACAACACCCTCCTCACCTTCGGTGAGCCCGAAGCGAGGACGAACGACCGAGTCTGCGGAGCCACGCCAACAGACCATCACAGACATCACCAAATCCTTACAATCATTGCAGGCCCAAAAGCAAAAGGAGCTCGAAGCGGTAACCAATTCACTGGACGAGATCACCGCTTCAATCCAAGCAAAGGAAGCATCTCAAACAAATCACGTCAACGCCAAAATTGACAAACTCTGCTCCGACGTCAAGGCCTACGAATCAGAACGGGAGAAGATCCTCAAAATCCGAGGCTTCGTGGAGCAGCAATACGAAGGAATGATAATGAAAGCAGATCATCTCCTACAGCAGTACACGTCGCGACTTGAAGAATGCGACAGGTTCATTGCGCAGGCAAACGCTGATGTTTTGGAAGAGCTGGATCAGATTGCGCAGAGGGATTTCGACCTGGAGGATGAGAAGAGGCTGGAAGGACGCGTGAAGGAGATTCTGGAGGAGGTTAGACATTGCAGTGTTGTCGAGACGCTGTTGAGGTTGGGACCTGGCGGGATGGCGAGGTTATTGGGGAGACTGGAGGGGACTGGCATTGAGTTGGCTGAGATGGCGGAAAATATAATGAATGAGACTTAGGAATAGCCCAATAGCACAACTCGGTATACGCTAATAATAGATACTGTAATATTATGCATCTGATCATAAGGCTGGTGATCATCATGAGTCTTCGCTTATCGCGACATCACCAAAAATGCAGCACCCCAGAGATTCACTCTACACAGTATCACAAGCACTGTATTGAACATTCAACACCACCAAAGTCAAGTCAAGTCCCCCACAGAATACTCCATAGTATCATCTAAGGCACTTTCTTTTCTCTTTTTCCCCCCCCCCCCTTTTTTCTCTATTGTTGAGCATAGCTCAGCTTGCTCAGGCCCCTTTTCTCGTCATATTTTTTTCTTTTTCCCAGACCGCCAGCACTGATCAAACTGATCATCAGCTTCTTCCTCTTATAGATATGACCGGTGTCTCACACTGTACAAGCCTGTTAGTCTAGACCGTCATGATCAAATCCACGATATGAGACATTGTTGAGAAGCACGCCTGGGCATGTCTCGGGAAGCAAATAAAACACGGACACCAACGCGTTAGTTGCCCGCGAATTTATAGTATAGGGTAGTAGGGTGTGTTTTATCACAACAACCAAGACATTCTTTGCCAATCTCGCTCTATAGCGGGCAATGAAACTCACCGTATAATCGGCACGTTTAGAAACTCAATTACCCCGCTGCTGTGCACTGTGTAGACTCTCCAAATTCGACGTGAGATATTGCCTCTTTGGGCAGTACTTTTAACGGTTTCTGATTTTTTAATTGGCTGGTTCCACGGCTAACTGAGACGCGTTGAAATATTGTGCTGAGACGAATATAGCTGCGTTTGTCGACACTGTTAAGGCGACAAACCTATTCATCTGTCTCAAGCCCCAGCATCATGGAAGAATGCAATTGGTGAAGAGCAGGTCTAAAATGCTATATTGATGTCATAGTAGGCTGATCGCGAGGGTTGTGAAGGTTGCAGCCACTATGGAATCACCTCCTTTCTTACACGTCTCGAAAATGGTGAGGTTATAGAACGATAGTATGATCCGTACGAACGCTCGAGTATAAATACTCCAACAACCTGCGATCGAGAATGCCTCTCCAGAGTAAGTCATCTGTTATTGAATTTCTTTCGTCACCCCCTACACAATGTCTAATGTAATGGCCAGTGATCTTCCCCGCCGTCGAGGCAGACCTCCCGGCAGTAAGGATTCATATGCGCCACGCATCAAGAGAGGACTGGCAGCTGGCGAAGTACCCAACTATAGAGCGCCTCGGGCACCCAACGCTCTGTCAGATGATGAGATCAGAATGAAGCTTGACAAGAAAGCCCCTCCTCCGGACCCTCGCATGTCCCTTGCCAGAGAAATCTTAGACCTCACGACGCAGTGGCCATGGGACTGGGCTGAAAACCTCGAGCCCGATAAGTGGACGGTTGTCATGATGAAGGACCTACGAGATCTGATCAGGGGGTATCAGGGCAAGTGTGGTCTCTATGGTCAGACGTGTAAGGATCTCAAAGTCCTTCTCATTCGCTCCGCGAGGGAAAGGGATAAGCATAATCCCAAGCTGAACAGAGATGATTTGGGTAATGCCTTCAAGCATTATCAGCTTGAGACCAAGAAAGAAAAGAAGCAACAGCAAGTGCCTGTGCCCTGCGAGTATACCGCGGTGACACCGATCGTGATTGTGCTTGAGGATACGCCGCCGCCAGAGACACCGCCTGCTGTGTCACTGGCTTCTCCGGCGCCCTCTTCCTCATCGGTTGTGTCTGACTACACGTCGGCGTCCTCTCCTGTTTCGAGGGCGTCGAGTGTCACGACGGTTACGCCGGATTCTCCAGGTACTGCACCTGCGGAGTCATCATGTCCGACCGTCCCTGAAGATCAAGTGGACGAATCGATGGAAGATGAGTCTATGTTTGTGGAAACAGTATCAGATTTTCCTGAATATAGGAGCTCCAGCGCCGATCAGGGAGAGGACTGCAAGTTCCCTAAATCAAACCTATCGCCGCAACCTGAAAGCATGGAGTCTGAACCCTTGGTGCAACCTCAACCTGAGGAGTCTTCTGAAACTGTTGAACGGCCTGAAGCTCATGTCAGAGAATCAGTAGAATCAGAGATGCAAATCGATTCTGACGTTCCCGTCCACGAACCTGTTGCCGAAAACGCTACAGAATCAAACCCGAGTTCGGTAAGTAATAGTGTCTTTGAAAACCTAGAGTCAACACGTACTTACTCGTC
The DNA here is from genome assembly GCA_014898885.1 of Fusarium lyarnte (nom. inval.). Taxonomy (NCBI): domain Eukaryota; kingdom Fungi; phylum Ascomycota; class Sordariomycetes; order Hypocreales; family Nectriaceae; genus Fusarium; species Fusarium lyarnte (nom. inval.). The sequence goes on from JAAVUB010000117.1 coordinate 133,419, forward strand.
ATCATAGCCACAACTACAACCAACTTCTTCACTCCCATCAACCCCTGAGGATATCATCAAAAGTCTAGAACTTCTAGAACTCAAAGAAAAATCAGAAGGAGAAAAACTCATACCCCGCCTCACAACCTCCAAAACCAAAGTGCAAGCCACAGAGTCCGCCATGGCAGCCACCCAAGGCCCCAACAGAAAACTTCAAACTCTATGTCAAAACCTTCAGATCTTCCAGGCAAAAAAGGCAGAAATCATCGAGGGCTTAGCGTTTCTCAAAGAAAACCTTGAACAACGAAATGTTCACCCAGAGTCAGATGAATACAGACGAACTCTTCTGCATCACAACTCCAGGCTGCAGCACTGCGAGACTTCGATAAGCAACGCGCAGAAAGAGATTGGGGAGGAATTTCAAAAGGCGACACACAGGGAGATTGAGATTAGGGGACAGCTTGAGAAGGAGTATGCTGAGTTTCAGCAGTTGCAAGATAAGGAGAGGGGAATCTGTCGCAATGTGCAGTATTACAGCTTTATAGCCTCGCTGTTGAGGCTGGGTCCCCTGGGACTAGATAGCTTGTTGTATAAACTGCGGTATAGTGGTGTTGATATGGTTGGTGAAGTTAACAAGGTAAGTTATCCTGCTTCGTTGAGAAATGGACGGTTTGACTAACTGCGATTACAGAATCCTTCGAATACTGTGCTGGATCACGCCATGACGACCTGAGAGTGTATTAAAGACAGATAATCTGACAATCATGAAAGTGTGTACTGGTGTACTGGAGCGCGTATTGTGTTCATGTACTTAAATTATCTCTTCTATATGGTTATGGTCAAGGGTTTAATGTCTGTTTGGGTGTTGTTATTGAATGGAGCGAGCGTTGCAAGACCTCATGGCTGAAAAGCCAGCCGATACCACAGTGTTTTGGAAAATACCATTCTTAATTTCCTTTCTTCTTACACTTCTGAGTGTCTGCGTGTTGAGCTGTAAAGTAAAATATTGTTAGTGTTGTCGTGGGCTAAGATCAAGTTCAGGCAACGTCTTGAGGAGAAGTTGACGATGTTTCGTGATTAGGAAGTACCCATATATTCGCTCTAGACTTTTTAAGAAGCAATATTCCACTTTTTATGACCCCATATTTAAAGAGTCCACCGTTAGTTGCTTTGTTGAAGAGTGGTTAGGCCTGGTTCGCCAGCTGCCCTAGGGTAGGCATCAACCCAATGACTCCGCCAAGACAACAAAACACCATCGCCAAAGCAGACCAATTAATCGCATCGCATCCCTGTCTTCTTCAACTGCAATGATAAGGCTGAGTAAATGCGTCAACACCCCTCATCTGCCTAGACTCCACCCATAGGCAACTTGTGATGCTCTGTAGTGGGGTAACCATAGCAAAATTACCCCCCTTATGCTGCAATGAGCAAGGACCCAATGCAGGTTACTGGAACTGTACGAAGAGGCAAACCGTGGGCCACTGTTCTTACTGCTGTAGGGAAAGTCAGTAGTAGGGGGCACAGTGGCTATTGATGCAGGTCCGTTGGTCAGCTGCATTAACGGTTGCCTCTTTGGATGGAACGGCAAAGGGTGACAGAAATCTAAGTCTGAGCCGGGATTGTTAAAATGCTGATATCAATTTAGACGAGAAAGATGATCTAAAGGAAATAGACCTAGGCAAAACCAAATTAAATCAGAAAATATCCTTCAGTGTTCCCTCTCTACTAAAGAATTTAGAACAAATTTATCCTAAACTGGCAAGAGTCTTGGCAAGTCTTAGGGTAGATCCGCTACTTCTTTTGTCACCTCAAGGGTCCTTGTGATGCATCGCCTTATGCAGGTGAGACTCGTTGGTCTACGACTACGTCAAAAGAGGCAGTGAATAAATGCGCCGAGCAATGAGTGACTGAGTAGGTGCCGAAAAAGGCAGCCAGAGTAGATATATAATCGCCCTCTTGTCCTCTCTTGACCTCAACTCTTCTTCAGCATCATCCATTATGGCCTCCGACACCACATCCACCAGCACAAAGAGCATCCTCGCCCTGGGCTCAGTCAGCAGCTTAGTGGAATCACTCTTCCCTGGCGGCACAAGCCTTCCGTCTGTCGCATTTCTTCTTTACCTTACACCCTATCTCTTCCAAGCTGTTGGCAGCGCCGCAAAGTCACAATTTATCTCGAGTGTTGAGATTAAAGCACACGATGAGATTTTTAATTATGTCATGAGCTGGGTTGCGAGGCATAAGCTCTCGCGCAATAACCATCGCCTTCTTGCGTCGAGCACCCTGGATCATGAGCCCTTTTCACTGATCCCGACACCGAGTAATCAGGGTGATGAGGATGAGGACGATGTTGACGATGTTGATCCGACTGCTAGTCTTGATGAATTGAGGTCCAAGATTTCCCTGTACAATGCACGACCTTTGCACTGGACACCCTCTGTAGGCACACATTTCTTCATGTACGAGAGTCGCCTCATCTCCTTCACAAGATCTGTCGAAAGCCAGGAATCGTCCCCGTTTTCGCGGCGCCCGGAGAAGATTGAGCTTTCATGCCTCGGTCGGAACGCCGATGTGCTCAAGCGCATTATCTACAATGCGCGCATCGAATACCTCGAGAAACAACGAGGCCGCACAAGCATCTATCGAGCAGTCAAGACATATGGAGACGAGCTCTCTTGGACAAAGTGTATGTCCAAGCCAACCCGGCCTATGTCGACCATCGCGCTCGACGAGGCCATGAAGCAGAGCCTCATCAAGGATCTTTCGCGATACTTGAACCCTCGCACCAAGAATTGGTACGCCACGAGGGGTATTCCCTACCGACGAGGCTACCTCTTCTCAGGCCCGCCCGGTACAGGCAAGACGAGTTTGACACTTGCCGCTGCCGGTCTCATGGGTCTCAACATCTACATGATCAGCTTGAGCTCACCTAACCTCTCGGAAGACAGTCTCGCAACTCTCTTCCGCGACCTACCTAGGACCTGCCTCGTTTTGTTAGAGGATATCGATGCAGCGGGCCTGACCAACAAGCGCAAGAAGCAGGAGACCCAAGCAAACAACGGGCCACCGAAGCCTATGCGTGAACCTATCTCTTTGTCAGGCCTACTCAACGTTATTGACGGTGTAGGCGCACAGGAAGGTCGCGTCCTGGTCATGACATCTAATCACACCGAAAACATCGACCCGGCCCTGTTGCGCCCTGGAAGGGTCGACTTCTCTGTTGAATTCGGTCTCGCTTCTTCCGACACGATCACCCAGCTGTTTAGATTAATGTACGGAACCTCCTACGACGAGGTTGGGTCAATTGAACATGCTGCGACGATGGAAGCTTCGGAGAAGTCTGTGGATACAACAAAGTCTGTGGCTGCGTTGGCGGAGGAATTCACAAGGCTAGTTCCCTCGCTGGTGCTCAGTCCGGCGGCCATCCAGGGGTATTTACTTAGGCACGAGGATCCGATTGGGGCTGTTGATGCCGCCGGGAAGTGGGTTGAGGAGCAACAGAGGTTGATGGAGAAGGCTAAAGATGATGTGATTGAGGTGGAGGAAGAGGATAAGCCGAGGACGCCTGATGGTACGGATGAAAAGAGGAATGCGGAGGGCAAGGAGCCAGTGGTGACCAACGGGGCTTGAGTCTTGAGATAAAGATATCGTCAAAATGCCCTCCCGTTGACACTTGCCTACAGAATGCAAAGTTTGAGTTATAATATGATAATTCTTTTAAAACTACAAGAACTTCACTCTAGACTTGGGATATCGTTTAGTGTTTTGTGTAAAAATTGTAAATTTCATTCCAACTTTACAAACTCTTTGTCACATTATATCATGACCCTTAGAAGCGCAGCCAGACTTTAGCACCTGCTTGCAAATCTTCTATTCTTGATGCTCAAGTTCCTGCGTCTGCTCGGCCTTTTCAACGCGGCGCTCCAAGTCCTGACCGGCGGCAAACTTTGCCTGGTCCATAAGAGGGACGAACAAAGGCGCCTCCGTGAAGAGATATCGCATCTCTTCGAGAGGTCGGTTGGCGGTCTCGGGGAGAATGGCCCAGAAGTAGAGGGCGTTGGTAAAGTTGCAGACCTAATTTATCAGCATGTGTTACAGTTGAAGTTGAGAAAGGGGACTTACAATGAAGAGGATGTACCATCTCCAGCCAATGCCGTGCTTGTCATCAAGAGCAACGGAAGTAGTCTGACCGATCATGGTGTTGAAAGCGAAGGACATCATGGTAGCTAGCGACACACCCTTAGCACGAGTCTTCATGTCGAAGATCTCAGCGGGAATGATCCAAGACAAAGGACCACATGTAGCGCTGAAGGAGAAGTTGTAGATCCATGTGACGACGATGAAGCCCCATCCGGCTGCACCACCACCGGTGTTCTCGGATCCAGGAGGGAAACTGGCGAGAAGAACAGTTGCGATGATGAAGGTAATGCAGTTGAGAATGTTACCACCGATCAGAGGCCAGCGACGTCCGGTTCTGTCGATAACAAGCATGCAGATGAATTGAGCGACAAGGGCGATGACGGAGGAGATCATCTGGTACCTAAGGGTCTCGTCACCCTTGATACCGATCTTGGCGTAGATTTCAACAGAGTAGTACTGAATAGCGCTGACACCGGTCATTTGCGCAGCGACCTGCACAGAGATAGCAAGCCACAGACGTCTAAAGCACGACTTGTCGGTGAAGAGCTCACTGTAGCTCTTGGCAGAAGCCTCATGCTCCATCGCAAGACGTTCCTGGATCTGATCAAACTCAGCCCTCACCCAGGTATCGTTGATATCACCATGCGCGTGAAGTTTAGCGAGTGTTTGAAGACCCTCGTCAGCACGGCCGTGATCGATCAACCAACGAGGAGACTCGGGGAAGAACAGGATCAAAGCGGCGAGAATCACGGCTGGGAGGTTCTGGATGCCAAGGGGGATACGCCATTGGCCCGAGTTGTCGTCGCTGATGCCAGTGTATGTTCCGTAGCCGATGGCTGTGGCGACGAGGGCGCCGATGCCGAGCATGAACTGCTGGAGGGCTGTTACACGGCCGCGGATGTCAGGATGGCAGAGCTCTCCTTGGTAGACTGGGACGATCATGACGAGAAAACCGACACTGAGAGCGTTAGCTATAAGCGAGTTTGTAGGATTGGGGGAGACATACCCAAGACCAGCGAGACAGCGGCCCGCGTAGAGGTAGTTGATATGATCAGCAGCAGTCTGGAGACTACCACCCAGAATAAAGATCAAGGCACCGATCATGATTGTCCATTTTCGACCGAGGCGATCTCCGGCATAGCCAGCGAACATGGCACCAAAGAAAGCACCGCCCGTAAAGACAGACACAACAGCACCACTACACCCATTAGCTTAAATCACACATAACGGGGAATTGACGTACGTAGCATTGGGATCATCGCCAAACTTGCTCTTGAAGTTCCCGGAGGCGATGACCTCGGCAATCACACCGAGATCATAACCATAGAGAAGGGAGCCTAGAGAGGCAAACACAGAAACGAGGAACTGATACCACTTTGGTGGAAGAGCCATGATGTCGATGATGGTTTATTTACTGAAGTGAGTTAACCATGAGGCGATCTACTGGTGTATTTATACATGTCATGTTGTAGCGCAAGGTGTCATTGCAAGGGGCCGTTCCGAGTACCCGAGCATCGAGAGGAACTTTGGAAAAGGATCATCGAGGCCCAAAGCAAGTTTGAGTTAACCAGGACATGGAGCGTGTTTTTTCCCATGGGGTGAGATAACTCTAGTTGGAAATATGGGGTCTGGAGGTGGGATACAGCGGGTCATCGCGGGAGAAATTGCCCATGGGGATTTGACGAGGAGCGAAGAGTCTCAGTGGAGACTCCGACTTTCACCTGTCAAGCGGAGATTAATAAACCTTGCGATCCCTTCCGATTGGAGCGCACAAGAAGTGCGGCTCTGTACCGCTACGCGTACCTGTAGATTCTATGACTGGTGCGCAAAGTTTTTGGCTCACTTACACGGGTTAGGCGAGCGATTCTACAGTGGAGACTCTTCCGGACTTGGATCTCCCGGCCGAGAACAAAGCCCACGCTGTCTAGGTCTCGTGTTGTGGAGAAGACAAGCGCGCCAATTGGAGGGCGGAGAAGGTGGGTTAAGAAACAGCTTATGCAGGGTTTAGACAAGCGCAGTGCCATGTTGCGCCTGATGGTATTGTCCAAGGTGAGGGGTTCGCCGTACTTGACCGTTAGTATGGAGATGGGAGAATCAGGCATAAATTGATGCCTTCTCTCATCTCTGCTCTGTTATTTTTGCTAAGAGACTGTTGAGTTTGTTTTTGTACAGAGTTTAGCAAAGATGGCTACGTTTACTCGCATCGCTGACGATGAGCGTCCCTCCATCTCGGTAGACCCCAGCGCCATCATCTCCAAGATCGAGGACAACATCTATGGCGGTTTCACAGAGTAGGTCCAGCCTCACCCTCAGCTCACCTTGCGAATCACACCCTGACATCACAGGCACATGGGTCGCTGCATCTACGGCGGCATCTACGACCCCGGAAATCCCCTGTCCGATGAGAATGGTTTCCGAAAGGATGTCATCGAGGCCTTCAAGGAGCTCAACTGTCCTGTTGTGAGATATCCAGGTGGTAACTTTGTCGCCACGTATCATTGGCTCGATGGTGTTGGTCCTAGGGAGAAGAGACCTGCTAGGTGAGTGCCTCGTCAGTGGATCGAGATGGACGTGAGAACTGACTGGAGTAGACCTGAGCTTGCGTGGATCGGTACAGAGACCAATGAGTTTGGCACAGATGAGTTTCTCAAGTGGTGTGAGGTTGTAGGCACTGAGCCTTACTTTGCGCTCAACTTTGGAACTGGTAAGTCTCATATCCCCCTCAAAGAAACAGTTACTAACTGAGTTTAGGTACTCTCGATGAAGGTCAGTCTAGCCATCACCTCTTAACACTAAATACTGACTTTGTTAGCCCTTGCATGGGTCGAGTACTGCAACTCTGACAGACCAACATACTACGCCAACCTCCGCCGTCAAAACGGCCGCGAGAAACCCTACAACGTACCCCATCCCCCCCTTCTCTCCGCTTCTGGCCCATCACTAACGCTCTCAGGTCAAATACTGGGCCCTCGGAAACGAAATGTACGGCCCCTGGCAAGTCGGCCAGATGACAAAGGAAGACTACGCCAAGAAGGCCTACCAATGGGCTAAAGCTATCAAACTCCTCGATCCCAATGTCGAGCTGATTCTCTGCGGCGAGACAGGCCACAGCTCTTGGGACGCGTATGTCATCAAGGAGTGCATCAAGTTTGACATCCACGGCCTGGGTGGAAGCACAACTGCTAGTCTTATTGATCAGCACAGCATTCACATTTACACTGCTAGTGAGGATCACTACAAGAACGCCACCGGTAAGTTCTCATCTTCTTGGCTTGAGTGATGGAGATATTGATCAAGGTGTAGCTCCTCGTTCTGCTGAGCGCGCTATCGAGATCACAGCCGGTCTCATCGACCTCGCTCGCATCGAAAACAAAGTCCCCCCCACCGTCCGGCGTCAAAAGATCTGCTTCGACGAGTGGAACGTATGGGATCCCGTCCGCGCCCCCGGCGAAGAAGGCGCCGAAGAGAAATACAACCTCTCAGATGCCCTCGCCGTAGCAATCTGGCTCAACGTCTTTGTCCGCCAGTCCAAGCACATGGGCATGGCCAACATCGCCCAGAGCGTAAACGTCATCTCTCCCCTCATGACCACAAAGGACGGCCTCCTCAAGCAACCGACATGGTGGTCTTTGCTGCTGTACAGCAAGTACATGCGCGGATCTACCATCGCTGTTAATGTTCGCGCCGGTGAGTACCAGGGCCCTACACATCCGGAGTGGATTCGCGGTGCTATTGAGACGCCGTGGTTGGATGTTAGTGCTGCGCTTGATAAGGATGGTGTTGTCAACCTTGCTGTGGTGAATATCCATGAGGAGAAGGACTTTGAGACGGAGCTAAGAGGCTTGACGGGCGGTAGGGAGGTTGAGGTTCATACTGTCAGTGGAAAGGACGTCAAGGTTGTCAACACTGCTGAGAAGGAGGAGGTTGGTATCAAGGAGTCCAAGTGGAATGGCGAGGGTTTGTTCACGTTCCCCAAGCACTCGTTTACTCTGCTGCGCTGGAAGCTGTAGACCTGGATAGATCAAACGACTTGGTTATAGAACAATATAAATGGAAACATCTGATCAAGGTTGACCATTCTCCTGATTCATTACTCATTTCTGACCCAGTCCCTTGTTACATACCAGCTATCGATTCAAACTGTCCCTGAAGTGCAGTAGTCCATTACTCCAACATCCTAAGAAAACGCCCATACGCCTCCTATCCCGCAAGTAACTCATCAGCAAACTCCCCAACCCTCTCCCTCAACTGATCCAAAACTCCCTCCTCAACCCAAAAATGTCCCGCCGTCTCAATCTCCGTCCCTTTAAACTGCGATCCCATCTTCCCCTCCATCTTCGCCTTCCAACTTCTAAACTTCCCCACAGGTGCAAACCCATCTTCATCTCCAAAGATCACAAGTGACGGATTCCTCACCAGCTTTTCTTCAGCCGCTACATCCTGGGGGTCTCTGTTCTTCACTAATGCCGAAGGGAGGAGTGACATGGTCGCCAGATGTGTGACCACGCCTTTGGGAGGTGAGATCATGAGGTAAGCAGGTCGCGGTATGGTGAGATCTGTAATACGAGGGAGATGCTCTCCCGGCTCAGGAGGTACGACAGTCGTGGGTGGGTTCTGCGAAACGTGTCTCGAATGTCTTCCAGCTCTGGCCTTGGCGATGAAATCGTGAACACCCTTTCTAAACCTCTCATCATCCAGCGAGAAGCTCCTCCTAGCACTGGAATGGCTTCGTCGTGGACTTCCACCCTCATCACCCCCAATTCTTACACCTCGCTTACTCCTCCCCCGCGCTGACCCCTCCATCATTGCGGCACGGGCACTCGCAAGCACAATATTCTGCTGCTCAGCAAGATGCGCAGCTCGAAGTCGAACTTCCGCGGCGTCCGAGCCTGCAATGGGTGATATGAACGGCTGGAGAATTGCGTCGAGGGGTGGTATTTGCGTTACGATCATTCCGCCGTAGGAGTAGCCCCCCATGAGCAATATGGGTCGCGGTCGAGGTGCTGAAGTCACAGCTGCGTCTAGACTAATCGGTGCTTCTAACCTTGTCGGCGTCGAGGGTTCGCTGTGGAGGGTATTATCGATGTGCGGCCGAAAGGGATCGAGGTGGTGAACGTAGTGTAGAACAAAAGCGACAACGGTGGCATAATCGTCGCGCTCGGGTTTCGCAGTCCATGAAGTCCGTCCCGCAGATCCATGTGCGCCTCTACACAATCAGCTCAAGCCCTCAATCCCTAAGAATTACCTACCGAAAGTTAAAGGTCCCTACCAAGAACCCCTTCCGTAGTAATTGCGCAGCTATCTCTCCGACCACAGGGTCATCATAGCAACCCCCCATGGGCGCATAAGGATGAGCAACGACAGCAGCATGTTTCAGCCATGTTGGAGCTTTCGGATTCGCGGACAGTGAGAGAGGATGGTAGATTCGGCAGTCGAGGGTTATGCCATCGTGGATGCTGGGGAGGGTTAGTGTGAGTGTTGGTTCAGGAAGCATTTTGGTCGTGTCATGACATGGTGAGAGGGTTCAATTGGGTTTGGAGAAGCAGGAAATGGGAAGGATTGGGATTGTGTAAGATGAGCTCGCGTTACGTCAAGAGCTGGCGCACAGACGGGGAAAAAGAGCCGAGATCCGGGATAATCACAAGCAAAAATAGCAGATCTCAACCACGTGGCTTACATTTGAATATCATAACGACAGTCAATTGGAAATTGGAAATACAAAACAGAGCGCGTACTATTAGTTCTCATATATAGGTATCTTCTATATCAAATCTAATCTCATTGAGCCTTCTTCTCTCCCGCATCCTTTGCCCTCTGTCTCCTCCTCTTAATCCACCCTCTAAGCTCATTAATAAGTCCCATTACCAATGGAACACCCACAGGTCCCAGCAACGGTAAATACACCGCAATCTTATGCTCGTCAGGGAAATACAATTGCCCAACCATACTCTTCTCAAAGAACGCCCGCTCTGCCTCTTCCTCTGCGATTCTAGCGTGCAAGAGTCCAGAAGGGGCGCCTAAGCTAGCGCAAGCTTGCTGAAGATGCTCCATCGTTGATGCGACTCCATCGGCGACGCTGTGAGGAATTGAGATTGAGGGGAGGGCGAGGGACAGACGAGCAAGAGAGCCGAGGGTTGATGAGGCACGGAGGAGGAGATCTGCTGACCGGATGCGAGAGAGGGTGGATAGTCGCAATGGGAGAGAACCTGATTGAGGCGTACCCAGGAGTGATAACAAATGTCCAGTGAATGTAAGCATTGGCTGCTTGAGCGTTTCACTAGATACGTGTGTCGTTGTCTCGGGGAGCGAAAGAAGGTATACACTGCCCCATTGTGGAAACATCCACGACTGTGACGTTTCTGTCTCCGAATCAAGGCCAATCTTCTGGTCGCCGATGTAGATAACAAAGTTGACGGTCGGAGCGCCTGCAATTGAAGGAGACAGCGGCCATTCAGCAGCATTGATAAAAGATGCAAGGTCCTCCTTACTCAACACCTGCGACTGAGCACCAGGTGTCGCATACAGCTGCACCTGAGTATCAATCGTAAAGTTATGGATTGGTCCCAGCACATCAAGCATTGGCTTCATGTACTCCTCGATCGCCTTCTCAATATCCCACGTACTCGGTGCTGCGCCTGCTGTGAACAGGGAGAAGGTAAGATGGTATGTTGGCGAGTATCGTAGGGATCGTGTAGTTCGCTTTGACAACCTATCGACGACCTCGGGGGTCAAGCCTTGAGGTTTTGCATCGGGGGCTGAGGAAGTCGATAGGAGGTATGAAATGATGGACTGTTCTTCGGAGAAGGTCGATTGTAGCTCGTTTGCGATGTATGTTGCAAGTGCAGAAGACGATGACGACGCGGAAGGGATTGCGTTAGAGGGATATGCGATGTTGAGAACGGCCGAGTCGGGATCCAAAGTAGCAGAGTTGCTCTCGCCAGGCGCAAGTTGGATCGTAAGGGCGACGTGGGAATCATCATCGGCGGCGGGTGATGGCGAAGCGCCCCCCTTAGGGGCAAGTTGAAGACGCAGATGATGTCCAGAGAAGTCGTTATGGTCGTCGAGAGCATGCTGCGTCAATCGCACAAGATTCTGTGCCTCATTCTCCTGCAGCGCATCCGCTTTCACAGAGATCTGAAGAGGAAACACAGGACGACAAGCCTACCCCTTCATTAGCCACCATGTACCAATCCCACATTTCTAACCCAAGTTCCTGCTCACCTTTCCCTCGGCCCATTGCATCATTCCATCGAGAGGAAGATTCGCTCGATAGATTGTAGTAGTCTTCCACCATATCGGCACGCCCAAGCACAGCACTATCAACCAAAAGGAGACGACGATGCGGGTTCTCCTGTATATATCGGATGGTTTCTCGGGGGGCGGTGCGGACGGCGCCGCGGAAGTGTCCTTGACGTCGCCGGGCGCCATTATGCCGTTTGATTGTAGAGTTGAGGCGGGGATGGTGAAGAGGCTCTTATCAGAGCTCCCTGTCGATTTGGATCGATGCGTGGAGGGATGGGGAGCTTAGCTACACGACATCACGATATCACGTGAGGTCGGGGAGTCTAAGGCCCGATGCCGATGGTGATCTACCAACTCAATGAGGTGGTGGTGCTAACTTGGAGTCAATTGTACTAATTATACTGGTTCTTGATGACTATAAGATTGTTAGAAGATAAAATTCCTCTTTCCATGTATTAGTGAGGTAAAACTACAGATAATTCGGTCTGCTCAGTGGTTGCGCCAACCGCTTTACCTTGCACCAAACCTTTACAACGCTCCAAACCCCTAACTCTGTTTGACTGTAACCCAACCTACCAATCGAACCAAGTCTAGCTTCACTAGACAGAAGAACAAACTCTATTCTTCATAACCGTTCTAGCCTTTCTACTCACTATCGATCAACTGCCTTCAGCGCCGATCCAGCACGTCAACCCCTGCAAAGGCCGTGCTGACTGCATCTAACAGCGGGCGCTACCGTTAACAGATCGCCAGGAACCGTTAACGATCCATAATATTCCAATCCTATCTTTTACTACATCCTCCGGTATCTCAACTTCCCCAGATCCTCCCCGCATCAACTTGCTACGCCTCATTTCCTGCCGAGGCATCGCAATCACCTGTTTAAAGCATACAACATCACTTATGGCAAGGTCGCCGAAATCTAGTTCAAATGGGGCAATTGTCTCGCCGTGGAGTGCCAGCTGAGCTGCTTGGTATCCTTGGCGAACACTGTAGCACTTTATGAACCGACAAACTCAATGCCAAGCAGTCGATAGCGTTTATAACGTTTATATAAACTCTCGGTCGTCGGTGCTTTAGTGGAGTTGCGCTGTCGTCACCGTCTTATCGCTATCAGACCATCGACCCACGTCAACGACTTTATTAACCCTTTCTTCATCATCAACTCTTTCATTTGCATAAACAACAATGCCTCGTAAGTAAATCCGCCAAACTGAAAGGAAACGGCAGTCTAACTCTCTAGTCCCTCTTTCAGTAACTGCCCCCGCAATCGCGGCGTCGTTAGCATACTTCAACGCCCGATCCTCAACATGGTACGACCTCTTTCTCTTGCGCTGCGTAACCATCGCCGCTTCGCGAATGTACTATCGCGAATGGACCGACCGCCTCAACCTATACTACCTCCTCGAAAATATAGCCACCAATTCTTCAACCTCTGATCGCGCATTACTTATATTCGAGGGAAAACGTCTTTCGTATAAAGATGTTTACGAGCAGGTGTTAAAGTATGGGCAGTGGCTGAAGAACGAGGGTGTCAAGAAGGGAGATATTGTAGCGCTCGATTTTCAGAACTCGGATTCGTATATCTTTGTTTGGCTGGGCCTTTGGAGCATTGGTGCGAAGCCGGCGTTTTTGAACTATAACCTCTCTGGAGCCTCGCTGGTTCATTGCTTGAAGGCTGCTACGACAACGTTGTGTATCGTGGACCCCAATGTTGAGGAGAATGTTGGACAAGATGTTCGTGATCAACTGAAGGACATTCGCTTCATTGTTCATACTCCTGAAGTTGAAGCACAAGTCGCTGCGACAGAAGGTGTTCGCGCGCCTGACTCCGATCGATCCGAGAAGAGCCTTTCAAGCATGGCTATTCTCATTTACACCTCTGGTACAACTGGCATGCCCAAAGCAGCCATTGTATCGTGGGGAAAGCTGATCGTTGCTGGTTCAATGTCCGAACAACTCCTCGACCGATCAAAAGGCGACATCATGTACTCCGTAAGCTCTCACCCACCTCTTCTCAAACCAAGCTAACCGTCCAGTCAATGCCCCTTTATCACTCCTCCGCGACAATCTTCTCCTTCAGCGCAACTCTCCTCTCAGGGAGCACTCAAGCCCTAGGCCGCAAGTTCTCAACCAAGAATTTCTGGAATGAAGTCCGCGACTCAGGCGCAACATCAATCCTCTACGTCGGTGAAACTCTGCGGTACTTGCTCGCTGCACCACCACAGCACGATCCTGAAACAGGTGAATGTCTCGACAAGAAGCACAACGTCAAGGTCGCCTTTGGAAACGGATTGAGACCAGATATCTGGAACGAATTCAAAGAACGTTTCGGTGTTGAAGGAATCTGTGAATTCTACGCTGCCACCGAGGGTACATTTGCGACCTTCAACCTTAGCAAAAACGACTATGCCGCTGGCGCAATTGGTCGTAATGGCTGGGTATACAACCTCATCATGAGCTTCTCCGTCGCTTTAGTAGAGGTAGATTGGGAAACTGATCTGCCCAGGCGCAATCCCGACACAGGACGCTGCTACAAAGCTCGTACCGGCGAACCAGGCGAAATGCTCTTCCGTCTACCGTCAGGAAACCCATTTGGCCGCTTCCAGGGCTACTACAACAATCGCGCAGCTACAGAGGCAAAGGTTCTTCGCGATGTGTTCAGTAAAGGCGACACCTGGTTTCGCACAGGCGATGTCGTGAGATGGGATAGCGATGGACGCATTTACTTCCACGATCGCATCGGCGATACATTCCGCTGGAAGGGCGAGAACGTTTCCACCGCTGAAGTAAGCGATGCGCTGTGTAAACACCCCTCCGTCAAAGAAGCGAACGTCTACGGCGTATCACTTCCCCATCACGACGGAAGAGCAGGTTGTGCAGCAGTCCATTTATCCTCCGATCCTACCGCACAGACAATGCAAGATATAGCTACCCACGTGCGCGCTGAGTTGCCCAAGTTCGCCAGACCGTTGTTCTTGAGAATCATGAGTGAGCTCGGCGGTGGACAGATCACGGGGACTATGAAGCAGCAGAAACATGCGCTGCGGGAGGCAGGTGTAGATCCAACTGGTGATAAGAGTCTTGGTGAGCTCTATTGGCTCAAGGGGGAGAGTTATGTGCCGTTTACGGAGAAGGATTGGACGGAGATGGAGGGTGGAAAGGTGAAGCTGTAAGAAGTTGCATATAGATCGGATACCCATTGTATAGTTTAGTAGACATGATTTAAAGTGTGTTTGTACGGAACGAATCATGAGTGAGAATCGAAGCTTGGTGAAATGCTTAACAAATGAACTCATCATACGTGATGATAATGCTATTTACTATGAAGTGTTATGTCCATCAATGCTTCATATACGCTCCTACAAAATCTACCTCTTCTACAGATCGTGACTGGGTTCATTACATGCCACGATATTTTCGCCGAGTCCATCCCTAACCCGCTTCATAAATCACCGAGATCAGCCTATGATCCTGCTATTCCAAGACCAACACGCTGTTGGCCTTGTCCACCTGTGTAGCTTGGTCCCATGCCGTTTCCACCAGCTGCTGTGCCTGTCCGTTCTCTCATCCTCCTACCCTCCATCAAGCCTCGAAGACCTCGCTTCTGTAGGCCAATTACACTGCTAAGTTCACCGTTCCACACAAAGTTGTCGCGTTCGCTGCCACCAATCTCCGAGGAACTCCACTCTGATCCGCTCTGGCTTGTTGTAGCAGATAGCTCATCGCTGGAGGGTCGGCTCAATTGTTGCACATTGGTGTTGAGCGTCAGGCCCTCAGTACGAGTCTGAAGATCCGATGAGAAACTGTCGCCAGGGGTGTGACCCAGAGAAAAGTCGGAAGTGGCAGTAGGCGAGCCCACAGGATCCAGAGTTCCAACAAAAAAGTTGGGGTTGAGGGATCCATCAATACCTCGGCCACCACCAGCTGCCATGGCTGTAGCGTTGAACACAGCCGCAGCGTTGCGACTGTCGAGCAAGGCGTGAAGTCGCTCGACTACAGCCTCCAATAGTCCATCAATACGGTACGGCCGGGCGATCTGGAGTAGCGAGCAAAGAATTTGCGGGGTACAAAGAGGAGATGTCGGAGGTGGGAGAGAGCTCGTGTAGAGGAAATGAAGCAGCGCCTGGATCGTGAGATATGTGTGTGGGAGGTAAAGACATCTCGGTCGTGAGTTTGGTGGTAGTGAGTGGGGTGTAGGCGCCGCGTTGATGTTCGTTGGGTTGGCCTCATGGCTCATAGCGCCTGTAGTAAAACTTGATGCTGCGGTGCTTGAAGGGGCACCAGAAGAGCTCAGTGATGAGCCAACAGTGCTAATCATGGAGGATGAGCTGTCTGCCACCCTCGAGTTTGGTGTGATTGTGATAGCCGACGCGCGCAAGGGGTTGCTTGAGAGACCAGATCTAAGGGTCATGGCATCGCTCCCATCCTGTGTCGCTGTTCCCTCCCGTAGAAGCTGCACGAAATAAGGTCCCCATCGTCGTCCGACGATTCTCGAGTTGACTGGAATACGCTCGCCACCAATGCACAGAATATCCATATCGGCAAGTTCGCGCATGGCGAATGACTTCTCACCAAGCTCCTCGCTCGCCCTTGAGTGGTATCGTCCGCCCGCTGTGTATCCTGCTTTGCGCGCCAAACTCAGACCAGGCCCAGCATAAGGGCTGCTGGCTGAGATGAAACCTGAAAGCGGACTCGTCTTGCGGGGATTGTCATAAAAGCCGAATGCTTCCAACTCGACCATGCACACGTTGGAAAAGTTGATACGTCGATGATTATAGTCATCGACGAGACTCCTTTTCCTGTTGCCCAAGATCACAAATGTGTTTCGGCGGTTCCATAAAACTCCACGATTCCAACTGCCCTGGCTGAACACACTTCCTCCGGCATCGATACGGCTCCATGTCAGGGTTCGTAGATCCAGAGCCCAGAGCGCATACTCTTGTCGAGATGAGGTAAGGTACGTGCCACTGACGACAAAATGGGTATCGATGACTCCGCCGTTCGGGAATCGCAATCCTGGTGGTGAATAGTTGCCTGACATTGTCCTCTCTGTGAGAGTACCGTCTGGTGCCCGGATTTGTAGCTCGAGCTTAACGTCCAAAAAGTTGTAATTACAGTAAATCAACATCGAAGCCCCTGGTTCACGAGCTTCTTGGCTGATACCTCCATCATGGCGTTGCATTCCGTTCGATTGTCGTCGGCCGAGTTTGGAAGCCACTGAAGGTGGAAGAGGGGCGGTCACACTCCTATATGCGCCCCAGCTTCTGTCCAGAGGCTGTGTTGAGGTCCATTTCAGGCTTCGCAAGTTGAAGACGCTGATCTGCTCAATATAGTTGTTCCTGCCATCCTGCCCACCAACAATGACCATTTCTGCACCACCTGAACCATCAATATTAATGCCGATTCGGCCCTCATTAGGGTTGCCAGTCGAAGGATTGTGTTGTAGAGCAGAGAGAGGAGCGCGGTGCGAAGAGAAGGTGGCGGATGAGGGAAGAATACAAGCGCAATGGGCGTAGCGGCCCTGGGGAGGGTCTTGTGTCGGAATAAAGGTCCAGGTTCTTGTGTTGACGTCGTAGATGTAGATATCAGACATGACAGTGATTTCGGGTTGCTGTTGGTCGCCACCAGGAGGTTGGTTGGGGGCAGGTGACATGCCACCGTAACAAACCATCTTGGTGTCACCCAAAGCGCACATGGAGTGGAAGTATCGAGGTGGTGGAACGTCGCCTGTTGTTTCCAGCTTGGTCCAGTGTCGACGAATCAGATCCAACTCGTACATATCCGACGTTAGGGGAGCAGGTCGACTTCTAGACAGGATCCGGCCTCCAAACACATAGAGCTTGTCGCCCAGGATGGTAGTT
Source organism: Fusarium lyarnte (nom. inval.) (assembly GCA_014898885.1). Classification (NCBI taxonomy): domain Eukaryota; kingdom Fungi; phylum Ascomycota; class Sordariomycetes; order Hypocreales; family Nectriaceae; genus Fusarium; species Fusarium lyarnte (nom. inval.). The sequence continues at coordinate 150,644 of JAAVUB010000117.1, forward strand.
GTAGCTCCGACTAGGGCATGGGGCTCACGTCCAGTCGTTCGGTGAACATTACACATGAGGCCAGACAAATGTGTTGAAGGGCCATTAGAAGGCCCGCCTACAGGGGTTGCCCGCTGAGCGACATTGGGCGATGGACCAGCAGAAGCTGATCCAGCACCTCTGGGTTTCAGGCCGTCACTTTGCTCTTGCGAGTCATATCTGGAGGCACTCGACACACTGCTCATGCTATTATTGGCTTCGTGGGCGCCATATGGGTGCTGCGGTGGCGCAGAGGTCGACTCCATGGTGCTTGATCGGCTGTCAAGGAAACTTTCTGTCTTCGGGGGCGGTGTCGGTAGTGGTGATGTCGAAGGTGACGGATCGAAGAATTTTGGTGAAGGAATCTCCCCCTCTGGCACACTAGGTAGATTGGGCGAGGTCGAATCTTGGGGATGTATAGATTCTTGATACGGCGGCGACCGCGGTAGAGGCTTCGACAGACTATACTGAAGGGTCAAGTTTCGAGCATGCTGAGGAGGTGCTTCGCTTGTGGGGGGTGCACTCGAGGTAGAGGAATGAGCGGAGTGTAGACTTCCGGATGAGCTCTTTAAGTGCAACCGTGAAGGACTTCTCGAGAGCTTGACTGAAGGTAGCTTTCGAATTCCTCGATAAACGCCAGCAAGAAGATCGGGGGTATATCGGCCAGTCGGCTTTTCGTCGTTAACGAGATCGGGGAAACGAGTAGAAGGTTCGTCGCCTGCTGAATCCTGACGGACTGTTAGTTCTGGAGAATCAACCATGATGCTTTGCTTGAGGATCGTGAATAGCGAAACATGAGGCGATTAAAGTGCAACAGTTTACTATGGCGGGGAGGAGTAAAGGAGCTTGAACAAAGGGCTGACCAAATAGGAAGTAGGAGCAGCAGCAGCAACAGCAGCAGCAGCAGTTAAGGACCCAGACCGTAGTAGGCGGGAGCCAAGGCAATGGAAACGCCCGAGACGTTGCGCTGGAGATCGTGAGTTCGATCCGGTGAGAAGAGAACAGGGGCGTCACCGCCAAAGACTGGGTCCCGAGGTCACTTCACGACAGGGCCAGGCCACATAGACAGGGCCAGGGAGGGGATTTCGAGGAGCCGGACGCTGATCAGAAAACGTGGAAGGACTGAAGGGTTCGTCAAGGTCACTAAACGAGGAGAGTAGCGGGCGGGCGGATAGAGTCGTGGCGGTTGTTGGTCGCGGGGGAAGAGGCTCCGTCTGGAGACAGGACCGAGATGGTCAACCAAAGGAGGATAAGAACGACAGGGACGGGGCGGGACGGACAAGACAAGACAAGGGCAGGGCAGGGCCACGCGGTGGAGGCAGGGAAGACGAAAAGGCCAAGGGACAGAGGAGGAGACGATGGAGACGGAAGATGGCGTACGTACTGAAGATGCTGGAAAGCCAAGGCTAGGTCGTTAATTTCGTGTGAGTCGCAAGGAGAGAGAGAAATCTGGCGATGTACGGACGGATAGGGAAGCGGTAGGGTTCAGGAGGTTGGAGAAACAGAACAGAACAGTCCAGTCCAGAATCAGAAGCCGTAAACGTAACCGTAACCGTAACCAAGTCACCTGCAGATATGCAATGCAATGCAAGGCGAGCAGTGAGTGGCACGCACCACGCACGGCACAGTATGTACGGTCTCTCTCTTTTTTTCCTCCTTGGTGACTGGGCCGACATATGCCAGGGACAGAGGCCCCAAAGTCGTGATGAAGGGATTGAACCAATGCAGTGTCAAGGTCAAGGTGGAAAAGAATGGAGGTGACAAGGGGACATTTGGCAGCTGAGTGCACGGACACCAAAAGTTAAGGAGAGGGGTTCAAAAAGATAGTGAGTGGCCTATGGAGTGATTGATGTGACGCTGCGAATAGAGCACAGCATATAATACTTGGCAGATATACATATTGTGTTTCGTATCTTTTGATTGTACACGCGCAGTGTTTCTATGTCTGTTTGATGCTCAATTCCTGCATCTGCAGCCTTTGCAATGTCTCCTCATTTCGCAACCGTCCGTCCCCTACAAAATGGAAGCGGATCCTTGGGATGGGCTGTCGATAGTTGTCAACTTAGGCCAAAGTTTATTAGCTCCTGGCACAGGCTTGGTTTCGGATACAGGGGACACGACAAAGCTTCTGGAACCGAATCCTTGAGAACGAGATCGACTATGACGACAAAGGGGTTTGATGGGGATGTTTCAGATAGACCACCACGTTGAAAACTCCCGCGGAGATATTTCATTTTTCCCTTCGGAAGATTCCGTCTCTTTTCTTTCTGTGACTGTTGATACTTGATAGATGGATATTCAGGAGTCCGAGGTAACATGACATTCTGCTCAAGCGCTTCGAGTTGGGACGAACCAACCAATGATACCCTGCGCTCCAGCGACTGCATAATCGACCCAACTGCGGCACATTTGCAAGCGAATCGCCCAACACAACCCTCCTCCACTGCCCTGGGCCTATCCTCTGTCTGCTGACTGAGCACTAATGGAGACACAAACACAAACACGCGGCTCAGGGGAAGAACTGGGATCGACATAATGAATGCCTGGTAATAATAACAAGCACATGTTATTACTATAGGTCCAGGTCCTATAGAAACGGCTTGTCATCGCATCGTCCTTAATGTTAAAAATCATCGTAAAGGAGGAGAATTATCGTCAAGGGTCATTCTGAACCGTCGCCTCGGTCCCTTCTAGCCACGTTAGTTGATCGGGGGGGCCCTTAAAAAATACTTGACAGCGCCTAGAAGGCTAGTGGAAGGAGCTGGGCTTTTTAACGACAAGGGGCCCCCTGTTTTGAACCCAGAGAGCTGGGTTCGTGAAATGTCATCACCAACCAACATGAGCAAAGAGACAACTTGTCTAGCTTGTTCATAAATTTTTAATTGCGCATAAAACCAATGGATGAAATTTTTTATTATTTAGCTACTCCCGAATCCGAGACGACGGTGACATTCTGTGCCCAAGATCCCTCCAGGATTGAGTTTCCTCTAACGGGAGATAGGGCGAAGCAAAATCTACAAAGTTTTCTTAAGCTGATTTTATCGTCGTCGGCATGTATCCTAAAGCTTTCCCAGTCTTTATACCTTGCTGTGTTTCTTTGCTGGCACTATAGTTGGCCTTTCAGCCCTGAGGGTTTTCTGCTCCTTGACTGAACTTCAAGAAGGATCTCTCGTGCCTTGCATTAGTGCTCAATCCAATTTTGCGAGGCGACATACCCGTATACCAAAAGCCAGTGAATGACAACCTGAGGGGCCACAATTGGTACGGTTGAGGTTAATCGACCTGCTCGGGCCGTAGATTCAGATAGAGTTGAATGCGGGGATACAAGAGCGCAACATTCCAACGGCGTCCGTTGAGGTTATTCTGGGCTGGTGATTAGTGATCCACCGGCCGTGAAGTCGTTGACAATCATCGCGGAACCTGCCTCTCCTCGCCAACATGTCACTAAGGCCCGTGCCTTGGTCCACCGTCTTCTTGCAATGTTACCCCTTCAGACGGCTTGGCTCTTTTCTTCAGTGGTTTAGCAACCATGACTTTTGATGATGGACATGTTGATAGCAATGCTAGATGCAGACGAAACGGCATGTCACCAGCGGGCCCTTGACTCGAAGGCCTCTAGTCTCCCCAGAAATCATCACAACGCTGCCGCCATGACGAATCTGCCCCATTTCCGAAGTTCGTTTTCTAGGTCTAGTCCAAGACACCAGATCCGAATATGTGGAGATGTTGGTCCAGTCGGAGGCTGAAAGTGACTGCTCAACGAGCTTGCGACCAGACACGTTCGACAAGAGGAAGTAACCAACTAATTAAATATCATTTACTATAATAGTTAGTTTCGGTATTCAATATCATAGATCCACAATGTGTGTTATGTGACTTGAATGTAGTTGTGGCTGCTTATGTCACGCTATTATGATCAAGCAAGACGACAAGGATACAACACGAACCGACTCTCATGTTTCTAGGCACGCGATATACAATATTTGGCTAAATTCGAAGCACTGCATATAGTAGACTAACGTAGAAGCGGAGGCTTTCGTCCACTGATGACTTGAGCTTTGATGCTCTGTCTACGTTGTCTCTATGAGGTAACCAGCTAGGGCTCTTGCTACCTTCAACGAATGGACTTGTAGCAAATCAGAACAGCTCTTCCTAGATGTGATCAAGTTCCAGAGAGTCAATATTTTGTTTCGGGATAGTCAAGCCTACGTCGACAAAGCAAGAGGTTATAATTATGAATAGGAATTGCGACCATGGGCTACGTTGGGCCTAGTCATTGTTAACTGCAGGCTCCTCAAAGGAAGCCTGACGATCTTTATGCTTATCGGCGGCTCGACGAAACTCCGAGTCAGCTGTGGCTTTCTCAGCTTGGGAGTGTCATGCTTGTAGATCAATCTCCAGCTATAGTCCCTACAAATATTAATGCTTCATGCCAGGATGCGTTATGTCTCAGCAAACTGATATCTGACAGTTCCAGGTTAGCTCAGGCCACACCTAGTAATCGAGCAAACAAGTTCACGAGGCAACTAAATTGCGATCGTATACTCTCGCAGACAAGAAAATGATGCTAATTCAATTTTGTATGGCCGTGATGTTTTATGGATCATCCACACATTGAGGAACCTCGTAGTTGACTGCGTTATCAAAGTGCATGTTGTCCCACCTTCCAATTACGACACTGGCTCGGGAGCCGTGTAATGTGGTCTCACTCACTCTTCCAACCCCGCACTCATCACCACCAACACCATCATCACAAAATGCCCGTATCTAAGGAAATAGTCCAAGGCATCCTAAAGGCGATCCCTGCCCGCATCCGCGGTCCAGGCGGTGCCGTCGCCGTCCTCTCAGATGGAGCCCTCGTTGATCAGCGCGTCTGGGGCTACGCCGACTTCAACCGCAGAATCCCAATGGCGGATGATACGCTGATTCCTATATGCTCGATCTCAAAGCAGATGCTCTGTGGACTAGTTGCGGATCTGGAAAAGAAACCGACGCCGAAGTTGGCGGAGAAGGGGGACGTGAAGGAGCAGTTTGAGGAGAAGTTGAAAGAGATTCTTCCAGAGCTTGCCAAAACTGGGGAGTTGAAGATTGATCACTTGTGCAACAATCGATCTGGCATTCGCGACTACTGGGCTATTACGTTACTCTGGGGTGCGAAGCCTGAGGATCCTTACTCGATTGCCGAGCACAATGAGAAGGTGTTGAAGACGATCAAGTCGACGCATTTCACGCCCGGCACGGAGTACTCTTACTGCAACACCAATTTCAACATCGTAGCGCGAGTCGTCGAAGCTACTACCGGGGAGTCGCTCTCAGATCTCCTCAATGCACGCATCTTTGGACCGGCTGGTATGAAGACTGCTCAGCTTGGTGCAGACACGGCGAAACTTCCACCGCCATGCGTTGGATATGAAGGCGATGAGGACAGAGGTTATATCCCTGCGGAGAACCGCATCGAGTGGGCTGGCGATGCCGGTATCATCGCTTCACTCGGTGACATGATCGCCTACGAGTCGTTCCTGGATCGTAGCCTGTTCGATCCTACCAGCTGGTACCGCGCAATTTTCAAGCCAACGCCTTTCACAGACGGTGTTCCTTCGATATACTCCCAGGGTCTTGGCCACAGTCAGTATGGCAGTGTTTCTGGAATTGGTCACGGTGGTGCTCTTCGTGGGTTCAGACTTTATCGGGCTCATGTACCAGAAGAGCGTCTTTCAGTTGTGGCCATGTTCAACCATGAAGCTGATGCAGCAACACTTGTCGAACATATCATCCAGACTACTTTGGCTCTTCAAAAACCTCCGCCGCCTACGCTTGTCGATGCATCACCTGCTTGGCCGGGTATCTATCTCGACGATGGCACTCAATTGGCTGTCACTATCAAGAATGGTAAAAAGGGACAGATCGTGGTTAACTACGCCAATTACGCCGAGCCTGTCAATCTGACGGATCCTGAGCGTGGCGAATCCCGCGCAATGGTAGCTGTCGTTGACGGTGATGATCTTCGAATCCACCGTCTGAAGGAGAACAGAACTCTTAACGCGAAGCGCCTCAAGGTCGGCGATACACCTGTTGACAACTCAGCTTTCACTGGAGACTTTTACTCCGAAGAGATTGGCTCTACGTTCCACTGCGTGGACCAAGGTGGACTCATGTTTGGTACGTTTGAGGGGTTCTTGGGTCATAGTCCAGCTCAATTCATGAGATATCTTGGAGGAGATGTCTGGGCGCTTGCGAACCCGAGAGGGATGGATGCAAAGCCGCCTGGGGACTGGACACTTGTGTTCCATAGGGATGAGAAGGGTGGTATCGTTGGGGTAACTATCGGATGTTGGCTGGCTCGAAAGATTGAGTTTGTGAAGAAGTGAGCTTGAAGTGTTGGAGGAGTATGATGGAATAGAGTCTGGTTCGAGTGGTCCTAACAGAGTACAACGAGACAGCGCTTCCATTTGCGGTAAATACACGAGTTCATATACCTCTACACTACGAATAAAATGATAGATTTATAAACGTACCAGCTTTCCTTATGCATCGCCTTCTTCAGTTACAGCTCATGGGTTTCTTGTGTACGCAGGATAAGTAATGAGAGACAACGGTCTCAAAGCTCAAGATCCGAATCCTACATACCACCCCTAAATATACGTGCTTGATTTACAATTCCCTTCTTGAGGTCATCATGCGTAGCCTAGCTATCTTGCTCCGCCGAGCTATGATGGATTCACAAGCTTGTGTGGACCCTGAAAGCTTGAGGCCGGTATCGGTGACCGATGGCCCGAAACCCCGCGATCAGAAATAACCTCGTCGCATGAGGGACGTGTCAACAATAAACAGAGGTTCTGATGACTTCACGGACACTGATTCAGATGGTTTGATCATTTCTTCATTTATTTCATCTCAGAGCTATCACAAATGGCTCAAATTTAGACTAATCTATTCCGGACCGGTCGTTCCATCACAAGACCTCAATCTCATGGCGTACTAATCCCGGTCCTTTTTGCGCTCATCTGCAAAGGTATCATAACATTAAACCGCTTTTTGTCGCAACTAATTTACTGGGGGGGAAGAACCTTCTCCTTGGCGAGAGGGGTGAATCGGAGGTAAGGCTTGACGATGCGGAACTCGGGGAAGAGGGTCTTGGCCTCCTCGTTCTTGACCGAGGGGTGGACGATGACGTCCTCACCGGGGACCCAGTTGATAGGGGTGGTGATGCGGTACTTGTCACCGGTCTGGAGGGAGTCGATGACGCGGAGGACCTCGGCGGCGTTGCGGCCGGTGGAGGCGGGGTAGGAGAAGATGGTGCGGATGGTCTTCTTGGGGTCGATGATGAAGACGGATCGGATGGTGAAGGCAATGCCCTTCTCATCGACGTTGGTAGCATCCTGCTGGTCGATCCTGGACACCATTAGCTTAAATCCAGCCATGTCTCAGAAGACCCGAACTTACATGTCGTAGAGGAGAGAAACCTGGCGCTGCTTGTCGCCAATGATGGGGAACTCGACGTTGCCGCCGGTGACCTCACCAATATCCTTGATCCATCCCTCGTGGGACTCAATGGTGTTGGCAGAGAGACCAATCAGCTTGACACCACGCTTGGTGAACTCAGGCTGGAGCTTGGCGAAGGCACCGAGCTCAGTGGTGCAGACGGGAGTGTAGTCCTCGGGGTGAGAGAAGAGGATGACCCAGTTGTCGCCGATGAACTCGTGGAAGTCAATCTTGCCCTTTGTGGTCTCGGCCTGGAAGTTGGGGGCGATAGAGCCCAGACGAAGGGGAGCGGGAGCAGACATTTTGAGTTAGATTTGTTGAGTGATGAAAAGAAATATGAAGAGAACAAGGTGTTTGGAGGTAGGGAGGGGTGGAGAGGGGGGATTATATAGGGAGATGAGGTTTCTTGGGG